>WEIT01000563.1:138312-148500 GCA_013389985.1 Dryoscopus gambensis | reverse complement strand
AGGACCAGGGTCAGCGAGTCCAGATGTGGTGCAGTTCAGGGGGAGCGTCTCCCCCGCTTCCACCGACACCTTGTCCTGGGGCTGCTGCAGCTTGAAGTTCTGACCCACCTGGGCACCCACACCTGGCACAGCGACAGGAGGGTTTGGAATTGACAAGGGGCTCCAGGGCTGGGGCACAGCACAAGGCATTATCAGACCCTGGCCCTGAGCCTGGAGCAGGGGACAAGAGGGATATTCCTGTCCCTTGTCCCCCAGGCTGCTGGGGACTGCAGGATGAGGAGAGCCCAGACTCTTGCTGGAGTGAACTGAACTCTTCATCTGGAGATAAAAGCAAGCTGGAAGGGAGGCAGCGAGAGGAGATCCCTGGATACCCCCGGGCACAGGGAAGGACTGCCAGGCCAGCAGTGAGGGAAAGCGTGCATGGGAAGTGTCACGGGGCTGTGCAGGCCCCACTTACCCGGGTCTCTGCAGAGCAGGAGCAGCATCAGGCACATGAGAGGCAGTTCCTGCATCACTGGAGCCATGGCTATTCCCACGTCTTGCTCCCTGGTGGCCGGGCTTTGCTCAGCTGGATTCGGCCCTGTTGGACTCTGCTGGACTGGGCTCAGCTTAGCAGGGTACTGGGCTCTCATCCAGCAAAGGGGAAGTAAAGGGGCCACCACCAGCCCAGTTCCTCCGTGCAATCACATCCCATTTGCTTCTCAATGTCCACATCATCTCCTGTCACAAGGCTGGTCCATAACGGCGATGTCCACCCCACTTTCCCCTCAGATGTGTGCCACGGCCACGGGCACAGCGAGAGGGGCCCCCGATCCTGCAGGCTCCCCCACACATGGCCAGCCTGTGGCTCAGCACCCCGGGGTGTCAGGGTGACGCCCGGCCCTTGCCAGCAGGATCGGGGTGCGGGATGGTGTCTCTCAGGGGTCGGTGGTGCAGAGCAGGGCTCCGGATACACCGAGCATCCCACATCCCGAAGCCCCGGTGCTCCTGCCCCTCACCGAACCCCGTCCCGAGCCCAGAGCAGCCCCTGGGCGCCGGGCGGCCCGGGAGCGATGCCCGGCGGGGTCTCGGCAGGGTGATGCCCGCCGGGGGTGATGCCCAGCGGTTCTGCCGCCCCCCGCCCGCCCTGGGCAGACACCAAAGCGTTAACCACCCGCTCGCCTCCATTTCCTGTCACGCTTCCCCTTTCCCTTCCCAAAGTTTGGGCAGAACCGATGGCCGCGGCAGCAGCTCCGCTCCTGTCCGGGCAGCGAAGCCCCGTCCGGCGGCAGCTCTTGGGTGAGTCGGAAGTGGGGCCCTCCCAGAGCCTCTCGGAGCTCCCCTGCCCCGTCTGCTGCTGGTCATTAACGCGAGTGGACGGCAAAGACAAGCACCGGAGGGGGGGTGGGGGCGGAGGGTGGTCCTTCCCCGACCACCGTGTGGTGTCACACCGTCCCCGGGGTGCAGAGCATCCCCAGCACCGGGGATGGGCAGAGCCGAGTCGAGCCCCGCCGAGCCGCCGCCGAACTTATCGGGGGCTTTGGGCAGGAGAGGTTTGGGAACTGGAGGGGTTTGGGGAGGCAGGAGGGGTTTTGGGACAAGGAGGGGTTGGGAGGCTGCGCCGGTCTACAGGGCTGCGCACCCCTGCCCAGAGCACTGGCTCCTGGCAGGCTCCTGGCTGTGAACCCCAAATCCTCGCAGAGCCCCAGTGATCCTGGCTGGTGTGGAACAGAACCGGGGTGTTAATGTTTAAAAGCACTCAGGAGTTCTTCCTGCCAGGAGTTCCCCTTGGCTCCCACTGCACCTCTCTGGCCTCCAGGCAGCTGCAGCACCCCCTGCAAATCGCAGAACAGGATGCAGCTTTATCAAATCATGGAATCGCGGAACTGTTTGGGTTGCAAAAGCCCTCTGAGATCCTCGTGTCCAACCATTAACCCAGCACTGCCAAGGCCACCACTAAACCAGGTCCCCAAGTGCCATATCTACATGTCATTTAAATCCCTCCAGGGGTGGTGACTCCACCACTGCCCTGGGCAGCCTGCTCATTTTTGAGATTTGCCCCCTCGTTCATTTTGAACCGGGCTTCCTCCCTCCTGGTGCCTGCACGTTGTCTCTGCCACATCCCAGGATATCTCTCAGCTGCAAGTTGGGGAATACTGGGGCTTCTCTGCCCGTGAGGCAGCACTTGCCTCGCCCCATCGCTCATCCCTGCACCCCCCTGTCGCTGTGCCCAGGTGGGGGTGCCCAGGCCTTCCACGTGCACCAGCCCCAGAAAAAGGTGTCGGTGGCAGTGGGGGAGATGCTCANCCCCCTCGTTCATTTTGAACCGGGCTTCCTCCCTCCTGCTGCCTGCACGTTGTCTCTGCCACATCCCAGGATATCTCTCAGCTGCAAGTTGGGGAATACTGGGGCTTCTCTGCCCGTGAGGCAGCACTTGCCTCGCCCCATCGCTCATCCCTGCACCCCCCTGTCGCTGTGCCCAGGTGGGGGTGCCCAGGCCTTCCACGTGCACCAGCCCCAGAAAAAGGTGTCGGTGGCAGTGGGGGAGATGCTCACCCTGAAGTGCACCACATCTGGAGTCGCTGACCCTGGTCCTGTGAGGTGGCTGAAGGGCTGGGGCAGTGGGAACAAGACCATCTATGATCAGAAAGAGAACGATCCCTCCGCTCGTGTGACGAGAGCAGTGGTTGGGTCCGACACAGACTTCACCATCCACATCAGGAACTTTCAGCCCAATGACAGCGGCACCTATTACTGCGTGAAGTTTTTAAACTCAGTCAGTGGTGGGGAGGAGGTGTTTCAGCGTGGAAGCGGCACAGAGGTGTCCGTGCATGGTGAGTGCAGCCCAGCAGGACGCTGCTCCCAGGGACCCCATCCCACAGCCCCCACCCTGCCCACAGCGAGGTCCTGCTCCACCCCACACCCACCACCCTCTCTGCTCTGCCTCTGTCTCCACAGAGACAACCCTGGTTCCTGGCATTTTGGCTGCAGCTGTGGTGCTCTGCTTCCTCCTCCTCCTCCTTGGCCTCTTCGTTGCCCTTTGCATGTACAGGAGGAAGCGCCAAGGCGGGGTGGGCAGCCCGTACCCGGCCGGGACAGTGGCCGTGGGCAGCTTCTCGTCCGTCCCTCTGCGGTGCTGTGCAGGGACCCCCAGCACCCCCAGGTTTGTACTCAGCACCTCTTCCTTCTGCACCCTTAAATGAGCAAACTGTCTTATCCACCTGCTTGATCTTGGCTTCCTTTCCTGTCTGGAGCAGTAATTTGTCCCAGAAAAGGTCCTTTACTCACAGGGTCACTGTTCTGTTGCTTCTCTCTGCACTTCATGGAAGCACATGGCAGGGAGCTCCCTGCAGCCCCTCACCATGTGTCTGAGCCCAGCCCAGACGTGCAGACAGCACTTTGTCACTATTTTCTGCCTTCAACGGGGGTATCCTGCTTAAATTCGGGCGGGGAATTGAGGGCTGTGCTGCGTGGGGAGAGGACCCAGCTTTCTTTGTTTCTAATGGCCGTCCTTGTCCTTCCCTCCACAGTGAAGTCCTGGATGCAGAGAGCTCCCACCTGCCCAGCCAGGTAAGAGTGAGCTGTGAGTATGGGGGAGCACATCCCATGCTGATGCCCCAGCTTGCAGGAGCTCTGCAAGATTCTGGGGCCAGGGGGGACACTGGGTGGGCAGCAGCTGCCTGCCTGTGGTCCCTGCACACTCTGCACCATAGCACGGGGCCCCCCTGCGAGCTGTGGCATCCCCAGCCTGGCTTGGACCTGGTTCTTAGGGTTGTCCTGTGCAGGGCCAGGAGGTGATCTCGGTGATCCTCGTGGGTCTCTTCCAACTCGGGACATTCTATGGTTTAGGGTTATTTTTGCGAGCTTTTCCTTGTGGCAGCATTCTCCATTTGCGCGCACTTTCGCAGCAGAGCAGCAAGGCGGAGAACGACATCCACTATGCCGACCTGCAGCCCCTGCCCCCGGCCTCGCAGCGCAGCAGGAGCCCAGGCACAGCCCCCACCGAGTACGCCAGCCTCAGGGTAGCTGCCAAGTGACGCATGGCACCGCTGCCTGCGCGGCCAGGCCGTGTCAGGGAGGAAGCAGGGACGTTTCTGCAGGGCGCAGTAAAGAAGAAGTGGAGCTGTTTGCATGGTGCACCCCGGCCTCAGCTCAGCTTGCCATGCCCCCAGCTCAGGGGAGCTCTCCCAGGACCTGGAAGCCATCTCGACCGCAGGATCGGACGACGAGGCCAAGCACCTCTGCCTTGTGCAAGCTGTTTGGTGCTGATGACACCAGGAGGACCTCGCACACACCTGTGTCCACCAGCATGGGCCTCCACTGGCCCTTTCCTGGCACACAGGTCCATAATTTTTGTTACCTTGTTGCCACCCTCATTAAAGCCAGCAAAGAGCCGTGCTGTCCAGTCCTGCTGTGCTCAGAGCAAGAGCAATAGTGCCAGTCCCGCAGGGTCCTGGGGGGATGTGTGCCCCCCGCAGCCCCCCGTGCTACTGCTGAGCCCCTGGGCAGCTCCCGCAGCCAGGGAACCCGCCCAGTCCCATGAAACCTGCATCCCCTGGCAATGCAGGGGGAAGGTCTCAGGAACAGCCCCCGGTGCTGCTGCTCCAGGCTGAGGCCCAGCCCTCACCCACCTTTCCCTGCCCTCCTCAAGGGGCTCATGGTGCTGTTAACACCAGGGCAGCTGGTACCAGCCAGCCCTTCTGCCCCTTCCCCTGGTCCGTGCACATCCCCAGCTCCAGTCCCGGCCAGTCTGTGCACGTCTGCTTCGTGCACATCTTCTGCTCCTGCACATCTGCTCCTGCACATCTGTCCCGTGCACAGTCCCTGCTTCATGCCCGTGCGTTTGGTGCCCCCCTCCAAGGGAAGCGGGTCAGTGGCAGGAAGCCAGAGGGCAGAGGTGGTGCTGGGAGGAAGCTGCGGGTCACGCTCCACACTGGGCACTGCTGCAGCCCCCAGCAACACCCTGGCACCACATACAGCCCCCCAACCACCCATCTCTCCAGCTGTAGCAGCTGAGCTCCCACCACGTGTGGCCCCAGCAGCCCCCTTGGCAGGAGGAACTGAGGCCAAAACAGGCTTTCCAGGCAGAGGAACCTGCTGCCGGCACCGCTGCCTGTGACCTTGAAAGCTGATAGTGTCACCAGTTTTCAGCTTTATCTACTTTTTTCTGTGAAATGAGAAAAGGGAAGTGAAACAAAACAGTGTGACCCAGGGAAACGGGGCTGGCAGGGAGACCCTTGAGGGGACAGAATTGTCACAGCGGGGAAAAAAGCCACTACGGAAATTCATTTGCATGACTGAGTATGAGTCCCCTGCTCTGGGGATGTGAAGTGGGGACAGTTTGGGCTCAGTTCTTTCTCAGGGACAGCCTGGGGACACTCAGCACCCTGTGGGCATGGTGGTGGTGGTCAGTTTGCCAGGTCAGAGGTCCAGCACCTGGTCTCAGCCTGGCTCCCTCAGTGGGGGGCTGTGGGGTGGGGGTGCTGGGATGAAGCCTGTCCCAGCATCGCTTCCTGAGTGGAGCCGTGACCGTGCCATGGATCATTTCCCAGCTGAGGCAGTGGCTGCTCTGAGCAGGACTTGGGTTGCCCAGGCTCTGCGCAGGGACAGCACCAAAACTGGCAGAAAACCTCACATCGAGGCTGTGAACATGAGTATGTAAAATATGTGGGTGAGACCAAAACTGGGGGTAGACCTCGAGAACCAGGAGAAATGAAATTCAAGGGGATTTTGGGCTTTTTAAGCACTGGGCTGAATCAGGAGGGGGGAAATCTAGTTTGATAGGAGCATATGCAAAGCAGGGAATGAGCAGAGCCCCAGCAGAGTGCTCTGCACCTAGGAAAGGGCCCAGGTCTGCGGCTTACTGCCCAGGGGAGGGATTTGGTGGTTATTAAAGGAAAATCCTTTAAGCCACCAGCCCGGGGTGTGCCGGCAGTGAAAGCACAAACAAGCGCCTGGGCACGGACACAAGGTAGGAGCGAGCCGGGGAGCAGAGCCCTGCTCGGGGGGCAGAGCCTTGCTCAGGGGGCAGTACCAGGCGGTGCTGGGGTCATGGATTCCCTGCTCATCCGTGCTGTTTTCCTGGTGCTGCTGGCTGTCACATCCCATAACTGACCCGCTCGGTGGGGGCATGTGGGAGGTCGGGAGCTGCCATGGCTGGGGGGGGAACAGGGCAGTGCTGGGGTTGGGGCTGGCACCCACCAGGCTCCTCCTGCCACAGCTGGGGACTTCAGTGTGGAGCTGAGGTGGTGCCTGGATGGATGCTGGGAGTGCTGGTGTCCCAGGGGGAGCAGACACGTTGGCTCCAAACAGGTTTTGGGCTGTGCATGGACACTCTGGGGCGGTGCCGTGCCAGGTTTAGCTGGGCTGTTCCTTAGCGTGGTGTTTGAGCCTGGTGCCAGGACCTCATGTAATGGCAAAGCCAAGGAAAAGGGCTGGGGAGGCTGATCTGGGCCACACTGTGATGGGTTTCCGGGCAGTCAGGGGGTGCTCAGGGGCTGCTCTGGCATCTGATCCGCTCCTGGTGCGGGGGGGTGGGAAACATCTCCTGGAGGTGCCAAGGCGAGAGGGGTGGCAGGGCCTGCCGGGCAGCGGTGTGTGCCATGGTGTGTGTGCCACGGTGTGTGTGCCACGGTGTGTGTGCCACGGTGTGCTGGGGGGCCAGAGTGGGAAGCGTGGGCTGTGCCAGGAGCCAAGGGGAGCATGAGCCTCCAGCAGAAAACACAGAGTAACGGAGAGCAATTAGCCTGGAGAGTGGCTGATGGAAGGGGCTGGTCCCGGCCGTAAGGGGAGGGGAGCAATGGTTTAATTAACGCCGAGGGAGAGCATGGTCACGGTTAGTGCGTGGGCTGGCTGAAACAGGGGGATGCAGGTGTCTCCTTTGTGTCCTGGGGGACAGGAGAGGGGTGGCTGCACTCGCGGGGAGTGGGACAATGCTGAGCTGTGCTGGAGCCAGGGCTGGGCAAGGAGAAAAGGAGAGAGACAGGAATAAATGCCTTGTCCCCTGTCCTAGGGTGCTCCGGCTCAGTGGTGAAAAGCAGAGACACTCCAGTGTCTGTCACTGGGGTGGGTGCCCAGGGGATATTCTGTCTCCAGGAGCAGTCATCACTCCAGCTGGTCTCCTCCAGTGTCTGACAGGGCAGCAGCTCCAGCCAAGGGCCTGGTTTGTGGCTGTCTCTGTCCAAGACACCCTCGTGCGCCTGCTGTGTCCCCATCCCTGCCCCCATCCCTGTCCTAGCTACCGTGAGACTGTGGTGGCCACAAGTCCATCCCCAGGGAGAAACAGGCCAGTCCCTTTGCACATCACCCAAATAGCCACAGGTCTAAGAGCATCCGATGCCACAGGGACCCCACAGGGCCCCCCACGACACCACAGGCATCCAGGGATGGCATGGGGACCTGGGATGCCATAGGGACCCCATGATACCACGGGGACCAGGCAATGCCATGGGGACATTGTGCCAGGATGCCAGCAGGAAGCAGCAGGAGGAGCAGCTGGGTGCTCTGAGGGGGTTGGAGGGAGTGAGAAGGTCTTGGAGACACTTTGATTGTCCCTCAAAAATGCCTGACAGGTCTTGTTTGTGCCTGCTGGCTGCCCTGGGCTGGGCTCCTGCCAGAAGAGAGAACAGGAGGGAGAAGTCTTGGGATGCTGCACAGTTGGAACCTGCTCCCTCCAATTCCAAACCTGTTAGCTCACCCCTTTGCAGCTCCCTGTTTCCCAGGCTTGTCCTTGGAAGGGATTGAAGCCAGAGAAAAACGGTGACAGGCTTTACACTAGTCCTGATTTATTTCACGTCTTGTTATTGAATCTTATTCCCTGGTTTCACGGTTGTTGTGAATTTTCACCAAAGGGGATAAACAGGTCTGGGATTTGGGGTTGTCATAGGAACTGTTTCTGTGCCACAGCCTCACTGCCAGCCTCGTCCCCTCCTGGGTTCCCGCTAGAGTGAGGGCTCTCACCAGCACAGTGGGGGTATCTCCAGCCCCCCAGGCACAGCCCCGGTGACAGCCGGGGTCCGGGGCAGCCACCCCATGACAGCAGGACACCCGGGAAGTTCAGGGATGAGATGGACTCCCAGGCACCACCCAGCCATGCCCACGAAGCCAGCTGGGACTCCCAGGCTGCAGAGCAAGGCTCTAAGTTGAGAAGAGCTGGAGGTGTTCGGAGGATGCTGTTTGCCCCTGTGGATTCTCCGGTGTCTAGTAGGAGGTTGTGCTGTTGCAGTTATTGCTGCTGGGAGCCTCTCTGGCCAACCTGGAATAACTTTCATTAAATCCCTGGAGCTGAAGGGGTGTGGGGTCGATGCAGGGGCTGTCCTATGACTGTTCCTCATCTCTTCAATCGCAGGGGGAGGGGGCAGGCAGTGAAATTGAAAAGTGTCACGCACATCCTTTGTGCCCAACACTCCTTTGGCCCGGGCAGTCCTTCGCTGCGGGACACCGTGAGGCCAAGACCCTGGCAGTGATTAAAGAGGGGTTTCCAGGGCCGTGGGACAAGCAGGAACATCCAGTGCTTAAGAAAGACTCACTTTGTGCTTTCAGTGTTGGACGGGACATTGCTCAGGGACAATCACCCTCTGGAGCTGGCACGGGGAGGGCGGATCAAGCTGCAGTGCTGGGTCTTGCCAGCGCCTGAGTGAGGGTCCCAGGGTGGGCGCGATGGGGATCCTGCACTGGAGTTCCCGAGGCTCTTCATGCTAGATCAGCTGTTGGAGGCACTCTGAAGTGGTCCTGGTCCTCGCAACATCCACATGTACATTGCACCCGAAGTGAGCCGTGCACACTCCTGGGGATGCTCCAGGTGGTTTTGTCCAGCGAGAAGAGCTCAGGGTAGGGAAACTCTTTGGGGAGCTCCCTGTCCCGAGGGCAGGACGTTGTGGGGTCCCTGGCGCTCCCTGCTCCTCCCCGCACCGAGCGACCTTAAAGCGCGGCTGTGCTTGGCCCTGGCCCCAGCGCTGGCCGCCCCGAGCCCGGCACAAGCGTCCCTCTGCAGAGAAGTGCAGGGAAAGGGAAAAATATTGAGAGAGGCAGGAGAAGGGGGAAAGCAGGCGCTGCGGGAGGGAGCACAGCACGGGCTGAAAGCTCCCTCTCAGCGGGCTTTTATTCAGCCTGGACGTGCCCAGCGATGCTGCCAGCCCGGAGGGGCTGAGCTGGCGCCGGTGGCTCCAGGCGATCCCGGAGCTCCGCAGCCTGCCCGGCGCCTCGTTCCAGCGACGTGCCTGTGGGCAGGGTGCAGCTGCCCTCGGCGGGGACCCCCATCCCCCGCTGGGCTCGGCCCCTCGCCGCCGGGCCTGGGGTGGGCAGTGCTCGGAGCCACAACGCGCTCCCGAAAATAATTCCTCCTGACAGAACCACTTCTTCCACATGGTTCAGGCTTAATTTTATAATGGTATCAGTAGCCATGGCAACGTGTAAAAATAACGGATCCCCGAGCCCGGCAAATTCTCCGTAAACAGCTCCCGTCTCCCGGAGCCCGGCTGGGTGGGCATCACCCCTTGCCCACGGCTACAGCGGCCGCCGCGATTTGTGGTTGGGCTGGGATTCACGCGATGACTAATTAGCGGCGTTAACTGCTTACGCCTTGGGATGATGATTCCATCCGCTAATCCTTGGGGCTAGGCTGGGCTAATTGGGTGGATATCATTAACTCTGGCGGTCAGGAGCTGCCCTTGCGGAGCCGCAGCGCAGCGAAAGCTGGAGCACCCCTCTGGCACCCCAGACCCAGCACAGGGCTGGCAGCCACGGGGGGGCCGGGCACGGCTGAGCCCCCGCGGTGTCAGGGGTCCACCAGCCCCATTCGCTCCTCCAGCCCGCCCCAGAGCCGTCGCTGCTGCGCATCCACGCGTGGGCACGCGAGTGAAGGCACGCACGAGTAAGAACAAGCACACGCAGCTCAGGGGTCCCGCACCCAGGACCCCCCCCCCTCAGCAGGCATCAGCCGGTGCCGGCGTCTGCCGCGGCTCAGAGGTCTCTGGTCACCACCGCGAGTGGATAATCCCAGGCAATATTTTCTAAACCTGTTAGACATCACACAGACTTCTCTAAATCCCTGATGCCCCTCCAAGGCTCCAGCGGGATGGCAGCACTTGGCAGCCCGGATTTGCAGCTCCTTATCAGGGCCAGCCCCTTGGAGCGATGCATGGTGGATCCTGCCGAGCCAGAATTAATCCCCCCGCTTTTTGTTGCCTTTCAACTTCAAAAAAAAAAAAA
>WEIT01000563.1:108887-130062 GCA_013389985.1 Dryoscopus gambensis | reverse complement strand
GCCGCACCGCCTGGGCACTGCCCTGCCTGCTGCTGCTTGCCCTGCCCGGTAAGCCATGGCTCCTGCCTGCGTCCCTGCTCTTCTCCTTGCCGTATTCCCCTTTCCCTCCCACCCTGCTGCCCTGCTCTGCCCTGTTCTCCCCTTTCTCACGCTGCTCCTCTCCTCTGCTTTGCCCTGTTTTCCCCCTTTTTTCCATCCTTCTCCTGTCTCCTCTGCCCTGTTTTCCACCTTTCCCTCCCTCCCAGCTCCTCTCCATGCTCTGCCCTGTTTTCCCCCCTTTTCCCGCCCTGCTCCTCTCTTCTGCCCTGTTCCCCTCCTTCCCTCCCTGCCCTGTCCTCCCGTTTTCCCCCCGTCCTCGCCTCTCCCCGCTCCCGCACACCTCCGGTACCGACATGACGCCGCCTCTCCGCGCACGGTTGCTTTGACCTTTCCTGCGGTGACCTAGAGAGCGGCGATGGCCGAGGGGCTCCCGCGGGGCCCTCGCCCGGCGGTTCTTCTCAAACCAAACTTCAAGGCAGGCAGACATTCCCCCTTCCCAGCGAGGCAGGGAATTCGGCAGGGGCATGAAGAGGCATGTTGTTCCCACCCGTTTGCCAGCACCCCCTGCCAGCTATGAGTGAGGCAAATCTCAGCAAGCAGCCCGAATTCCCACTTGGAGATGGTAGTGGAGAAGGCATGGGGAGGCTCTGGTGAGGGCTGCCTGTCTTCTCTGCCAGGAACTTGTTTTTCTTGCTACCCCACTGTGGGCTCTTTCTTTACTCAACTGTTGGGCACTGAAGCGGTGGGATTGCAACACCTCCGGGCGCCCTGTGCCACGGAGCCCTGTGTCACCTCAGGCTCAGGGTGCCCCAGGCCTCCCCAGGCTCACCGGTCCCTTATAAAAGCTGGGGGACACAGCAAAGAACCCGTCAAAGTGCGCCGCTCTTGGCTGTTTCCGTTCCCTTACCAGCAGCGGGAAGTCTCTCATCCCACCAGGAACGAAGCCCTGTGGTGACTGCTGCTTTCAAGGATGTTTCCTTTCTAGGGTGTTTCGTTTTGGGTGATTTCGAAGGAATCACTCTCCTCCCTGCCAAGGAAGGGAAGGGGTTTTTGAGGCAAACCTGTGGCAATGGTGATGCATCTTCAGGAGCATCTCGCCGCTGAGCTTTTTGCTCTATTCCAATCCCACCGCTTCCAGCCAGATCCCACTACAAACGGCCCAGCCCGGGTTCCGCGGGGAAAACCAACATTCTCCCAAGCCCATTGAAATGTTTACCATCAAAGCTTTACTTGGGCAAAGAGTTGGATGCAAACTTGGGCAGAAAGCAAATGCTTTCAGCACAACACTCCTCGCTTTGAGTCGCCTGATCACAACTGAGAAGTGTTGGCCCCAAACTGAAAACTCCGGCTGCTGAGAGCCAAGAAGGCTTTGGCGGTGAGCGCGGCTTCCCAGTGAGCCACTGCGATTTCCTGCACAAAAGAATAGCTCCAGCAAAGCTCCTGAACTTAATTAAATGTGGTCTTGGAGTAAGAACCCCATTTCATTGAGCCGACCATGGGAAAAAACCCACCTCAGGGTGAAAAGCCCTGGGTTGTGAAGTGGTTTGCGTCCCCGATTTCAGGTGCAAACGTGCACGGCTTTTTTTCCATATGGCGAATCCCGCCTGGGCCATGGCTCAAACTACGCTGAACTCCAGCAGAGTTGGCCCAGGCTCCCACTGCCGGCTGTTCTGACAGCTTCTGCAGAAGTGAAGGGGAAAAGGAAAGGTCCTGGAGGAGACCTTCCTGTGGGGCAAAGGCAGTGAGATGCGGGAAAGCAAACAGCAAAGCCCCATTGAGAAACTGTGCCCTGCAGAGCCCTTCCGTGCCACTGCGTCTCCGCAGAGGGTTTCAGCTGTGCTTCCCAGAGCCTCTTCCAAAGGGGAATTCAGTTTTCTTCTGGGGCTCTGGCTCTTGGGATGAATTTCTGCTGATGGTGGAGGAGGGGAGCTTGGAAATGGTGTCTGCGTGTGAGCCGAGGCTTCCTCTGATGTCACGGATGTAAAACACAGCCTTTACTACAGCCCTCCCTGAGCGCCCTGGGGTCTGCTCAGGGCTCGACAGCTATCCCCAGGGCTCTCCTTGCCTTCCCTAAACAGCAGATTCCAGGCCTTTTATAGGCGGCACCTGTTAGTTTCCACCCCTGGCAGCCCTGCTGCAGGTGAAATTCCAGCAGGATTATTTTGGGGTTCCCTTGCCCACTGGCCTGTTCCTTCAGTGAGTGACCGTGGGGCTTCGGATGCCGGTGACCAGCTGCACGTTGTTTCTGGAGCACGCAGCCATCCCAGAGCTCCTTACCCAGCTCTTTCAGAGGAAAAAAAATCTATTTTTACCAGGAAGCATCCAAGCAGCCTCTCCTGAATTAAACCCCGGCCTCTTGCAATCTGTTCAATATCAAATACTTCAAAAGGTGGAATATAGAAAAAAATGTGTCACCAACATGGAAAACTTGCACTGCAGCGTGTGCTGGGATTATTTTGCTCCCAAATTAAACTGAATAACGGGAAGGAGGCAGGCTCTGCCAGATCGTGCTCCTGCCTCTGCTCCAGGCTGGAAGTGCTCCGGGTCTGCACTGCGAGGGTGCTCCCACCTACGTGGGAACTGTCAGGTGATGCTTTTCAGGGCTCTAAAACCCTTGGCTAATTCTGGAGTGTAGGATAGAGCAGATTACAGGGTCAGAGCACCTAAATGCCCCATGATCTTGGGGGCAAGAGGATCGTGTTCCAATTCTACGTGGTTTGAAATCCAAGTCTAAGAAAAAAGTGTCATCAGGCGGCAGGGGAGAAGCAAGGAGGCAGAGAAATTGTGGTGTCCCCTGTGTTTGTGGCACGAAGACACCCAGCATCCCACTCCTGGTGCACAAGCACGTCGTGAGCTGCTGGGTGGGAGCTTGGCTGGGCTCCCAGTCCCACCGGGTGAGCACCTCAAAAGGGGAAGGAGGAGGGGAGGTCAGTCGGCTGCATGTGAGGAGAAGCTGTGTTCAGGGAGAAAGAGGAAAGAAGCTTTGGTGGAAACTTTGCATTTTCTAACTTGTGTATTCTTGGGTTTTCTGCCAACTTCCCCTTTGTGTTTTCCCATCAGGGTGTGGGAGGGGGGCATTGCTGTGAGCTGCTGGGGGGGGTTGGGGTCGTTCCGAGCAGGGAGGGGTCGGGTTGGTCCTTGTGTGGGGTGATGGGTGCAGACAGGAGGTGAAGCCAGGTCCGACCGGGAATCCTGCTTCTCGGCCAGGAGGTGTGAGCTGGTCTTTGCTGGGGTGTTCCTGCAGTGGGTCATGGCTGGAGCTTGTGTGTCATAGATCAGAAATCCCTGAACAGGGTGATCTGAGCAGAGCTGGGTGAGGGTCTCTGAAGTAGCAGAGCAGAACACATGTAAAAATACCCCAAAGCCCTATTTTAATCCTATCCGAGGGGCTGCCTGGAGCCTCACCGTGTTTTCTGCCGTGACCAAGAGCTGCCAGTGAAGCCCCCGGACAGGCAGCACTGCCGGCAGTGTGAAGCCCTTTTTTCCCCTCTTTCCTCTGGGAGCAGTAGCAGTCAGGAAAGCACCTTGCATCCTATCCCTGGACAGCAGCGTGCTCCGTGCCTGCTAATCCCCGGGCACAGCAGGCAGGCAGGGTGCTCGCACACTGCTGCCCCGGTGAGGAGGGAATGCGGGCTCGGTGATGTGGAATGCATACAGACCATCCACGTTTGGCTGCAAATGTGGACCCTGGGAGACATCCCTGCTGCTTGCCGCGATAAATCCCTGTGGTCCCAGGAAGGCAGGAGCCTTGTGCCAAGGCAGTGGGGAGCCCTTGCTGCACACCAGGCGTGGCAGCCAGCCGCGGGCAGGGCACCCAGCCACGCTTGGCTTGATGTCCCAGAGCTTCTGTGGATGTTTCTCTGAGACCCATCACTGCAACCAAGAAATGAGCTTTGGGGCTGAGCAGTGGCCCACCGTGACACACTCTGGTGTTGGGGTCAGCTCTGGGGCCCTGAAGCAGGTACTTCCCCAGCTCTCCCCCTCGGCACACCACGTGCCTCGTGGGGAGATGGGCAGATGGAGAGAGGGAGGATGAAGAGGAGGTGCTCGGCTCGCTCGGGTTGGGCTGTGCGGGGCGGTGCTGGCAGTCCTACCCAGTGCAGGGCACCCTCAAGGGGACATGAGGGTAACCACTCTGCAGAAGTTGCTTTTACAGAGGATTGCAGAGGGGAGGAGTGAGTAACACACTCTTGACAGGGCACACAGTGTGCGCTGGGGAGCAGGCCTGGCCCTGGGCTCCTGCTCCTGTGGCCACGCACGGGGTGTGTGTCCCTTGCCGTACAGAGTGCCACCCGCTAATGAGATTTGTTTGCCCAGTTTGGTGCAGCCAGTTTGGCGTTGTGGCCCCCCTGGGTATGTGGAAGGGCTGGGGGTCTGTGTGGTTGCTGGCGGGGCGTGCCGGTCTCTCTGCCTGTGTCACATCCACGTGCGGTGGTTTGGCGAGCGACAGATGTGATGATGCTTCTGTGCTTGTGAACTTCCTCTGTGCTTCTCAGCCATTTCTTGTAAAAGATCTGTCGACAGCAGGAGATGGAGAAGTTCAGGAGATGCCACAGAAGCAGATCCAGTGGTGTTTGCCCTGCGTCAGCACCGTGTTCAGCATATGGAGTGCACGAGGCCTCTGCTCCAGGGCTGCTCCCCAGGGTTTGGGTGTCACCTGAGAAGCATGGGATTGCCTCGCAGGTGCCCAGAGCACTACAGCTCAGGTGCAGGACCAAGGCTCAGAGTGAATGACTCATCTGGATGTGACACAAACCAACTCCGTCCCTCTGTGCTTGTTTTGTGGGAAAAACTTGTTCTGGTGTCGAATGCTGCCGCCACGTTAACCCTGATGTGCCTTCAAAGGGAAACACCAAGGCCTGAAGGTTTTGGCTGAGGATGCTGTGGACTGATGCCCTGGGCAAAAAGCCTTTAACTGGGACAGTCTGGAGAAACTACTCCTGGAAATTCTGGCTGTAGAGATTGAGTAATTCCACACACAGTGGAACAGAGAACATCTGTGGGCACAGCACATACCACTGTGAGTCAGGAGGGATTAACAGCTGCCAAAAATCAGCTCTGGTCTCTGTGAGAGCCAGCTGTGGCCGGAGGGGTCAGAGCAGCTTGTCCTACAGCAGGCCCTCCTGGGGACCATCCAGGCAGAGATTATCCTGCTGTGTCCCAAGGGAAGCCTCAGCAGGAGTTGCTGTCTGGGTTTCCCTGGAAGGAGGCTGTGGCCAGGTGGAGGTCATTCTCCTCTCCCAAATAACAGGCAACAGGACTGGAGGAAATGGCTTCAAGTTGTACCAGGGGAGGTTTAGGTTGGATATTGGGGAAAAGTTCTTCACTGAAAGGAGAACTCTTTTTTAAGAGAGCTGTTCAGGGCAGTGGTGGGGTCACCATCCCTGGAGGTATTTAAAAGGTGTGTGGATGTTGCACTTGGGATCATGGTTTGGCTTGGGGCTTGGGGCTTGGCAGTGCTGGCTTAATAGTTGGACTCGGTGATCTTAGGGTTTTTCCAGCCTAAAAGATTTTGTGGTTCCCTGATTCTGGTGTGAGAGATGTGGATGCTGGTCCATGTGCTCCCCATGCTGCTCAGCATTGCCTGCTCAAGCACAATGATCTCTGTGTGACCACGACACCGGTTCTGGGTGCCACAGCCACCTGTTACCAGCTGGTGGATCTAAGTGGTTCCCCCACTTCTCTCCCCATGTGGCTTAAAAAATGTTCCTTTAAGCAGTGACCAGGATTGAAATCTTTTGTGAATTTGGTTGCAATAACTATATTGGCATGGGAAGCACTGACAAAATTAACCCCTGGGTAACCCATGGATGTGTAGTGGGGGTTATCTGGGACATCGCTGTCTGTCTGTGCAGGGAGGTGCAGCATAGGTAACTAGATTAGGGACCAGTGGTGTGGAGATGCTCCGAAGGGGACAGCTCCCTGTGGTGGCTGCTGAGCAGGAGCAGTGCCTGCTTGGCTGGCACTGGTGGTGGGGTTGGCTGTGCTTTGCTGGGATCACCGGGGCTGGGATTCCGCACGGAAGTGGGACAGGTTCAGGACAGAAAAGGCAGTGTCACATCGGTGAGGGGAGCCGGCTCTCTGGAGTACCTTGTTTTGTGCCCTTCTTTCTCCTGCCTGACAAAGCCAGGTGGCTGTGGGAGGCACCTTGGCGTGTGGAGGCACGGGCAGCTGGGATGTGCTCCATGATTTAGCTGTACAGACCTCAGCACAGTCACCGAGCAAAGCTCCATCCAGCTCCACTGCCGAGCCCTGCAGGCAGAGCATTGTGCCTGTGGCCCAGCCCTGTCACCTGTGGTACTAACTGAGGGGGGTGCTCAGCCTGTCCCGGGGCTGGGAGAACAGTGGGAAGTCTGGATGTGTGGTGCCAGGTGAGACTTGGTCTCTTTTTTTCTCCAGGTGTGGGTGCCCAGGTGGGTCAGAACTTCACGCTGCAGCAGCCCCAGGACAAGGTGTCGGTGGAAGCAGGGGAGCTGCTCACCCTGAACTGCACCGTGTCCGGAATTGCTTACGCGGGTCCTGTGAAGTGGCTGAAGGGCTGGGGCAGTGGGAACAAGACCATCTATGACCAGAGAGAAAAGGATCCCTTCCCTCGTGTGACGAGAGCAGTGGTTGGGTCCGACACAGACTTCACCATCCACATCAGGAATGTTCAGCCTGAGGACATGGGCACCTACTACTGCGTGAAGTTTGTCAAGACAATCGGTGGGGAGGAGGTGTTTAAACGTGGAAATGGCACAGAGGTGTCTGTGCAAGGTGAGTGGGGCTCCTGGAGCAGCTCCTGCTGGGAACCAGCCCAGCAGGGTCTGCTCAGGGTGAGTAGGGATGGGAAAGAGCCTGGGGGCTGCTCCAGGAGAGGATGGGCCATCCTCGTGCCCTTGTAGGAGACCCTGCTCCAGGCAGAGCCAGGGCTGGGCAGGGGCAGAGCCTGGTCTGATGGCCCCGTGCTTCTCCCCACAGCCAAACCCAGCCCCCCACTCGTGTCCGGGCCTGAGCAGAGAGTGATGCCGGGGCAGCCGGTGGCTTTCACCTGCACGACTGGAGGGTTCTTTCCCAAAGACATTTGGGTGAAATGGTTCAAGAACGAGGACCCCATGACGGCTCAGCCGGCCCGGGTCACCGAATGGCCGGTGAAGTCCTACAACGCGTCCAGCACAGTGATGGTGACCCTGGAGAAGGAGGACGTCCGCTCGCAGCTCATCTGTGAGGTGCAGCACACCACGCTGCCGGCCCCGCTGCGTGCGAGGTACCAGCTCAGCAGGGCCCTGCGAGGTGAGGGCTGGGGACTCGCACTGGGGTGTCCTGCTCCTGCAGGGCTGGGGGCCCTGGGAGGAGGACAGGGGGCAGGGACAGGGCGCCCTGTGGGCAGCAGAGCCGGGGACACCAAACACCAAGCTCTGCCTCCCTTCCCAGTTCCCCCCAGTGTCGAAGTGCGCGCTGAGCCGAGCCCCGCTGAGGTGAACAAGACCGTGACCTTCACCTGCCACGTGAAGGAGTTTTACCCGGCAAAGGTGTCTGCTTCCTGGCTGGAGAATGGGAAGGAGATAAAGGTGGAGAACATCTCCCGGCCATCGGAGCTCCCTCAGGGCTTGTTCAAGATGGAATACCAGGTGGAGGTGCAAGCGACGGAGGAGAAAAACGGGTCCATGATCACCTGCGTGGTGGTGCACGATGCCCAGGCCCCTGTCAACTACTCAGCCATCCTGTGGATCTCCAACCCAGCCCAGGGGGGACTGAGCAAGGGGTTCCAAATGGATAAGGGTGCGTCAGAGCTGCAGGGATGGGGTGCCTGCCAGGGCGGCCATGTGGTGTCACCCTCTGAGGAAGCTCAAAGCCCCATCAAAATGTGGCTGAAGGACCAAATCTCCATATCAGGGGGCTGGGGGATGTGACGGTGACAGGCACCAAGCTGTCCTCCTCGGTGCTTCATGCATCACTGGGCCAGTCCCAGCTGTGAGGCTGCAGGGACTGGGGGGTACCACGTTCTTGGGCCATGGTGACCTTTTCATTGATGTTTCAGACGATATGCTCATCTACATCGTGGTGGGCGTGGTCTGCACCGTGCTGGCCCTGCTGGTGGCTGCCATTCTGTACCTCATCCGGACGAAGCAGATCAAGGGTAAGGGAGCCGAGTGTGTGGCAGGGAGGCACCTGTTCCCAACCCCATTCTTCTTCTCTTTCTCATGGGTTTCACACTGCCCCATTGGACAGTAAGTCCTGGCAGTGCAGCTGCAGGTCTTGCACCCTGGGGCGATGGATAGAGCTGCCCAGGTTGTTTGCAGGCTGCAGGGAAAGCTCTGCCTGGTCTGACCTTGCCCTGCACCTCCTGTGCTCCCCCAGGAACAGTCCTGAAAGAAATTGATTAAAACTCCCGGGAATTGCAGGCATTTGCCTCTGGGAAAAGATATGTCCTTGTCCTTGAAGCAGTCTCTGCGTGTGTTCTCTGTGCCCAGGGAAATGGAGCGTTTGTCTTATTTCCTGAATTATTTCTTTCCTAAACTACTTCTCTTCCAGCAGGTAAAAGCTCGCCATCTGCCAGGTGAGTACAAATCTCTTCTACACACTGGGTACCCTGTGGGAACTCTGAGCTGGACACCTCCAGCCCACAGAGTCCCTCAGGACTGGGACAGAGCTGTATCCCCAAAACTTGTGAAAGGGAAGGCAGAGGCACAGACTCTGCCCATCTGGGGCTCTGTGCCCAGAGGGATTTTTGGCTTGTGGGGGGGGGTTGAGCAGGCTGGTGGGAGCTGGTCTCTGGCCAGCAGAGAGGCAGCTGGACCAGCACATGAGCTAATGCTCAGGACCTGTCTTGCTGGGTGCAGCTCTAAGGACCTTGGCTTGCATCTGACCTCCCCAGCTGCTCCATCACTAGGGAAGAGGCAACAGGACGCTCCATCCATCTGACTGTTTTTGTCCCTCCTTCCAGGTTACATGAGCCAGAGAAGAGCAGCGAGGCCACAACCCAGGTGGGTCATCCTGGGACTGGGGAGAGAGAGTGGCTGGGAGCCACTGGAGATGGGAGTGGAGGGTGGTGGTTCTCCAGTGAAACATCTCAGTGTCTCCAGTGGAGGGTGGTGGTTCTCCAGTGAAACGTCTCAGTGTCTCCACTCTGTGGCTGGAGGTGGAAGAGAAGCTGCTCCAGGAAGAGGGTAGCCACTTCCCAGAATCTTTTCTGCCTTCACCCTCCTTCCTCCTCCTCCTTCTCCTCCCAGTAAAGTCTGGGTTGGTGCTGCCTGGAGAACTAGCTGTGTGATAGCCAGCCAGGCTATTTGTGGAGTTATTTTGCATTTGGTGACGCAGCTATGAGCAAAGTCGTGATCAGCAGCAATCTGTCCATCCCACCCAGGCTCTGCCAGCTCCCGCGTGGGCATCACTGGGCAGTCTGGCCCTGCTGGGATGGAGTGGCTTCAGTGATGGCTCTGGAATTGTGGCAGTGGCTCTGAAGCCAGAACAGGGTGACAGGGTGGCTCGTGATTTGAAGCTGTAGCACGGGGTAGAGCATGGCTGCCGCATGGTGGCTGCTGGCATTGTTCCCCCATACAAGCAGGGACTGAGGTGTCCCCGGCCGAGTTGCAGTGGGATTGACCCCAGAGCAGGGCTGTGGGTACAGGGGAATCTTCCCAGAGGAGGAACTCTTGGTGCCTCACACAGGAATCCGACCCCAACAACCTGACGTACGCGGACCTGAACTTCGACAAGGAGAGGAAGACCATCCGCCGGATGGTGGAGATGAGCCAGCAGTCAGAGTACGCCTGCATCCAGACCAACCAGGCACCCAACAGCGATGACAACCTCACCTACGCTGACCTGGACATGGTGCACCTCAGCAAGGCACCCAAGCGGCCAGCCCCGCGCCCCGAGGAGGCCAGCTCCGAGTATGCCAGCGTCCAGATCACCAGGAAGTGAGCGGTGGCTGCTGGGAGCCCATGTCCTGCAGGGACCTGCTCTGCTCCTCCTATGACTGTTCTCTTGGGAGCACTGGGAGCAATGTGAAGATGCGCTGCGGTACCTGTGTTTTAGGATGGAAATGGAGCCCGCAATACTTGTGGGGGTCTTCTCCCATCCAGAGAGACATGATTTTTGGGGGCAGTTTGGTCTTGGGGCTGCCAGCTCCATCCCTTCAGGACCCCCTTTTTGGGGGTTGCTCAACCTCAGTGTGCCGGCTTTGCCCGCAAGCAGATTCAGCCAGCAGAGCAGCAGCTCCTTGGGAAGCTCCAGCTGGGCTGAGGGGACAGATACAGTGCCTCCACACCAGCTCTCATGGGGATGCCACTGCCTGGCCCACGGCTCCCCAGGACCAGCAGGGCCCCCACACTGCCTTCTGGGGCTCTGCCACCACGCCTGGACACCAAACTCTGGCTTTAAAGGAAGGACCGAAGTGTCTGCCTCTCTTCCCAAGTGTCCCTTCTGCGGGACCTCCGTCTCGCCCCGAGGCCAAGAGGCTGGAACGCCATTTGTACTAGCTTGAAAGCAAACCAGTGAGAGACTCAAAATCAGAAGTACAATTTAATAAGAAAATAAAGAATAAATGCAGTAGTACAGAAACACTGACAGTCAGAATACGTGAAACCCTGTTGGTCAGGGTGGTGGTAGCAGTCCAATTAAATGGTGGCTGCAGTCCCCCTGAAGTGACAGATGTGGTTCTGTTGAAGTGGTGATCCTGTAGAAGGGTCTGGGCTTCCTCTGAAGGTCCAGCAGTGGGTATGTAGTTCTCATCCTCTGGGAACCCAGGATGTAAGGGCTGGTTGTGGTGTTCTGAACCTGAGATTATATCTAGGTAGGAATGCTTGGTTCCTCCCCCTGGGCGGAGCATCTCCCAATGGGATGATGTCATTTTATGAGTCATGCAGCAAGGCTTGATAGCCCATTAACACAAAAATATCTCTCCGGAGGGAGTTATCAGGGATGTATCACAGAAGAGATAAAGAACACTGTACCGCTGTGTTTAATAGGNAATAGCTGGCTCATTAACAGAAGATACCTCCCGGAGGGAGTTCCCAGGGAGAAGAGATAAAGAGCCCTGCCCCACCTGGTTTTAACGGATGGTGATAGAATACATACTTTTGGTTACATCTTACACCGTAACCTAAGACACCATTGGGCCCAGGCCCTGACCCTGCCGTCCAGGGGAGCTCCAGGTCTGGCTCCCCAGCACCGAGCATCCTCCTCATCATCATCTTCCTGTGCACAGCCTTGCCCTGCAGTGGGACCCACCAGCGCTCCCCCAGGCTTGTACAAAGCGTGCGCGGGCCCCCCCAGCCCGGCTCCCCCCCGGGAGCTCCCCGCAGGTACCGTGTAACATGTTTTGACTGTTCGACATGTAACTGTTAATTTTTAGAGCTGAAACCCCCAATGTTTTGTGTTGTACGTGGGTGTACTGCTGTGTACTTAACACTAGAATAAGATGTGCAAAATTAAGACCGAGGCCTCAGTAAAGAACCCCCCAAACCCTACAGAGTTTATAGGAAACTTACATGCTCCCTCCCCCCACTCTGTTTTGGGGGCCAGGCAGGCTCCCCCCAGCCCACCCCTGGGGACAAATGTCTCCCATGTGCCCCCTCCCTGGGCCACCGTGTGGAGTCTCACCCTGCGTTGGCTCCTGCAGCAGTGGAAATGCAGGGGGCTCGGGGCACCTGGGGTCCTTGGGGGTGCTTTGGGAGCAATGTGACTGCTTGTACAGACTTTTTTTGGGCTGGTTTTGTTTTTTTTTTTTTTTTTTTTTTTTGCTTGCAAGATATTTTTATAATAAAAGTGAAAAGTCCTGTGCTGCTCCCGCACGTTAGCGCGTCCATGTGCTCAGGGAGGTCACCTTGTCACCTGCACTGGGGCTGCAGGCTGGGGTTGGGGGTCCGTGTGTCCTGCAGGGAGGAGGAGAGGGGGGGCCCTGTAGTGTGCTCTGGAGGGAGGGAAGAGGAAGGCAGGAGGTCGAGGCCGGGATGAGGGCAATGGTGCTGGTTCCCCTGGGCACCATGAGCGGGGGAGCAGTGCACCCCATGGTCAAGGACTGACCAGGGGCTGAGCTCTGGAGCTGGGGTGCCCAAACTGGGGTTCCTGCAGGCTGGGTGCTGGCTCCAGCCTGTGCTGCAGGTGAGCTGAGTGTTCAGTGCTCGGCAGTGACCTCCCTCCTTCCCAACCTGGAGCTGGTGCCTGGGCTGTGTCTGGGACATGAACTGTGTCTCACCAGAGCCATGAACTGACATGTGGGGCTACATCGACACTCAAAAGGGAAGTTGTTGCCCAGGCTCAGCTTCCTCAGCACTGAGCTGCTTGTGGGGTCACACAGGAGCAGAAAAGGGACAGTTTGCCCACTGCCCTCAGCAGAACTGCCCCTTCCCAGCTGGGGCAGCAGCTGTGATTCCCAAGGGCACCTCCCCTGCCTGCTGCTGCAGGAGGTCCCTTGCCAGCACTCTCCGTGCCCCTGCAGCAGGCTGAGCATCCCTGCCCTGCACTTGCTCAGCTGGGATGTCACCCGGGATATGGCTCCAGAGGTGTGTGGGGTCCCATGTTCCTTCTGTCACCCATGGCACAGGAAGGATGCCACCCCCTGCTGCCTGCAGGTCTCACAGCCAGCACCCCTGGCCCACTTGGGCACCCCGGTTTGGGGTGCTTGCTCTGCCCTGCAGAGGACGCTCAGCACCCAGCGTGGCTTCAGCTTCGTTGGCATCTGCCTTTTATTGACTGCGGGGGTGGGGGGAGTGGGGTGTCAGGGCATGGGGGCTGACCCTGCCTCTGGAGTCATTCATGGAGGGGGAGCCCAGGGGCACCAGGTGGGTGCTGGGATTAGTGGGACACTGTGAGAGGCTCGGGGAGGGGAGCGGGGGCTGGGCTCAGCAATGCTTGAGCCCCCGGTGATGGTGCTGTGGTTCCACCAGCCACCTCTGCCCATGACCACGGCAGCCACCTCCCTGATCCTGCCCTGGCTCATCCTTCCTGCTGCTCGGAGGCCACTGCCCTGTACCTCAGCTGCGATGGTTTCCAGACCCTGCTGTGCTCCGGCAGCCACGGGAGGATGGAGGATATGTGTCCCCAGCAATACGCCCCCGGGAACCCTGGGCTGGGCCACAGCCACACCGCCAGCAGCCGGAGGAGTGGCACTGTCCCTTCCGTGCGCAGGATGGGCAGATGAACCAGAGAGGGACAACTGGGAATGGGACCCATGGTCACATGGGGGAATGAGGCAGGGGTGACACCAGCCACAGTGGGCTGGGCAGGGGACAGGGCTGGGGGCGGTGGCAGTCGGGGCGGCAGTGTGGGGTCCGTGGTGCTGCCGTCCCACGCCTGGCTCTATAGGTCCGAGACCTCCCCTGAGTAGGCGCTGGGGTCTTCGTCCGACCGCGTGATCACCTTGAACTGCCGCCGCAGGAAGCCCCCGTAGCGCTTCTGATTGTCCCACTTGAGCTTGGGCCGGATGCGGCGCATGAAGCCCCCGTAGCGCTTGTGCAGCTGCGCCAGCTCCTGCCCCTCGGGCCCGGCACCCGTGGGCTCTTCGTCCCCGTCGCCTGCCGGCCCAGGGTAGTCCTCAGGGGCCACTCGCTCTCCCAGCTTGCGGCTGAAGCCCCCGAACTTCTTGCTGAGGCCGCCCTTGCTGTGAGCGTTCTCGCGGAGCAGGGACAGCAGCTTCCCCTTGGACACCATCTTCATGAAGCCCCCGTAGCGCTTGGCCGGCGCCAGCGGCAGCTCCGCAGGGCCCTGATCCTGCTCCGGCTGCGCCTCGTCTTCTTCTGCCTCCTGTGGGGATGGGTCTGTCCCTTCGGCCAGGGCCACCAGCGGGGCCAGGAGCGCCAGCGCCTTCCTGCACATCTCCCACTCGGGGCCGGGTGACAAGGAGCCCTGGCATTCCCACAGGCACATCTGCAAGACAGCAGCCGCAGCGGCCCCAGGTGCTCGGGGTGAGCCCCTGCCTTCCTCCCACCCCTGGGCATGTCCCCACCCCAAGCCCAGGGGTCCATGCCCACCATGCTGCTCGGCTCAGTGAGGAGCCAAAGTTTGCACCCTGGGGTGCCCATGACCACCACACCAGGTGGCACCCAGCTCTGCCACCCTGCACCCGTGACACTCCACTGCTGTGGCTCCCTGGCTCGTGTCCCTGTGGGCCGGGCACTCACCAGGGGCCGGACGCTGCTCTCAGCACCGCGGGTCTGGGCTGCGCAGAGGGAGCACTGGGTGACACAGTTGGCAGATGCCACCGCAGACAGGGACAGGCAGAGTGCCAGTGCTAGTGCCCGCCGTGCCATCTCGCCCTGCAGATGCTGCCTGGAGAGGGGAAGACAGCACAGAGCCTGTCACCGTCCCTGTGCCAGCTCTGGGGGGCCCATCACCACTCCACAGGCACTGGGCACCTACCACCTCCACCTGTGAGCTGCTCCTGGGGACACACACAGGGACCTGTGCCCGTGCCCATGTGACTCACCTCCAGGTGCTGCTCCCAGCAAGGACACCACAAGATGTGATCCCTTACCCTGGCTGCAGCCTGGTCCTTGGCACAAGCCCTGAGCCATAGCCAGTCCCTGGGGGCCACCAAGTCACTGTGGGCAGGACTACCATTGCATCCCATCTCATCTCATCCCAATTCCATCCCATCTATCCTCTCCATCTCTCTTACCATACCATTAGAAAGAAAAGTCCCTTTTATCCCCAGCACTGGGTTTCTCTGTGATTGCCACGTCTGCGTGGCACAGGCAGATGAATCACTGGCTCTTCCCCTTGGCCTTGGGGAAAAGAACCACAGCAAACAGAGCTGCAGTGGGAAGTGGATGGGGTGATGCCACGGCCCAGTGTGGACTCACCAGGCTGCTGTACCCCACACCAGTGCAGCCTCATCTCCCCTCCCTCCCACCTACCAAGTCTGCTGGGCTGGTGCATCAGGAAGAAGAGGGAAAATGAAGGATTTCGGGTTCAAGCAAACCTTCAAACCACAATTGCTGTCCTCCAGCCATTTGGGAGCCGTGGCGGAGCCTCTGGCTTCTGTGGATGAGGACACTGCTCAGCTGGGAGAGGGGCTCTGCAGGTGGCAGTGCTAAACCTGACCCTAGGTGAGGCTGGAGGGGCCAGTGCCAACCCCAGCTACAGTGCCACAGGATCACAGTGCCACCAGGACCGTGATAGCCCTGGAGTAAGAGCCAGCCCCAGACGGGTGCACTGGCTGCAAGCCCCTGCCTGCCTCTGTTGCTGCTTTTATCTAGGGTGGGAAGGCATGACCCAGAGGGATCTGTTACACATTAATGACGCATATTAGAGACTATTGTATTCTCGAGCAGTAGCTGCTAATGTACTGTAATTGGTACTGATGAAGAAATGTTAATGCCACAGTATTAATTCATGCCAGATTAAAATTTAATTTGAATTATCTGCACCATCGTGTGTCAAGCTGTCTGCATTCCTCGGCTGCACGGCCACCAGCTCCGTGCATCACCCCAGTGCCCTGGCAGCGCGGCAGGGAACAGGGTGGCAGGTGCCCAGGGTGGAAGGGCCACGGTGGGACCTCAGCCAGCCCTCGCTGCCGACACACGGGGACAGTCTCTTACTGCCTCAGGGCCACCGAGACAGCACGGAGGAGCGAGGACGCGCCAGCCGCACAGGTAGGTGCCAGCTGCAGCACCGGGGGGAATGAAGCTCCCAAAAAGAGCTGATGACTGCTTCCCAGGAGCCCCACCGGGAACCTTTTCCCTCCCTTTCCCCACCCGCTTGCTCTCCCTTGCTCCTCTGCTGCCAGGATCCCCGTGGGTGCTGCCAGAGCAGCGTGCAGGGAATGTTCCCATGCTGGGAACAAGCTGCCGGCTTGTCTGACACTGCACAGTTCAGAGCCCTGGCACTCTGGACACGGTGTGTCCCATCCCTGTCACCCTACTGCAGACGGAGGATTTCATGGCACTCGGGGGAGCTGCAGGTCTCTGGGAGCAGCGTGGCCAAGGACACCCTGGGACACCCCACTGCAAACGTACCGTGTCCAGGAGGTGCCACAAATGTCCCCGCAGCGCTCTGCCTGTTCCTGAGGCTGAGATAAGGAGGACTGGCAAAACTGGGGCAGGAAAAGGGGAAGAAAACAAAGGGCTTTGGACAAAAAAGGAAAGAAGCAGTGGGGAGGAAAAAGCAAAAAGAACACAAAGGGAGGAAGAAGAAGAGCGGAGTTCGAGCTCAATCCGGCGTTACCTAGAGGAGCCCAAGGCTCTGGAGCCATCCCTCCTGCAGGAACACCTTGGAAGGATCGTGGCAGGGTCTGGCAATGCCAGACTTGAGTCCCAGCCTCTGTGGCCACTCTCAGCACATTCTACCTGTGCCAGGTACATGCTGGTGTCCCCTCCTCCCCTGTCCCATTTCCACTTGAGTCTTCAAAGACCAGGCTTTGCTTTGGAAAACCCCCAAGCCACATTCATGCACCCCAGGGGCCAATTACAGACCTGGTGACCCAAGGAGGGATGAGGAATCAGGACTGTGTGTGCCAGAGAGCAGAGACTGACCCCATCTTTATTAACCTGTAATTAAACCTAATGAACGACGTGAACAGCTCTCCCAGACTGCGCAGATCCCTCCTCCCACACAGGTCCAGTTCCATAGGTTTGGATCCTGCACGTATTTCTGGCGGAGAAGAACAATCAACCTTCCAGCAGCTCCTTTCCTCACCTCTAAAAATTTCCTGGAAACACCGTCAGGACAAGGCTCCTCAAAAAAGCCGGTAACTTTTGGAATAGAATCACTCAAAACTCAGCACTGCAGCCACCACTGCTGCTTGAGCCAAGAAGGGGGAGAGAGAACCCCCCCGATCCTCTCTGCCCCTCCAAGCCCATCCAAGGATGGCAGGCATGGCATCAGCATGGAAATGAACCCCAGCAGAACCCGGGACAGCTGTTCACAGGCTCTGAAACTGCTCAAGGGATGAGAGGGACCTGCAGCCGCGTGGAAGCCCCCCAAAATAACACAAGTCCAACCACGAGCCACTCTCAGCACTGCGGCTCGGGGGATGTTTTTAAACTGTCGCTTTTTGGGGAGCATGAGAGATCCCCTGTTTGTGCCCACGCAATGCAAGGAGGATGACAAGCCCCGCAGCCCTACCTGCCGCTGCTCCCCGTCCCACCGAGCACCTGCTTCGCCAAGTCAGGACGGGTCGTGGCTGATGGGTGTCCCTCCACGGGCGTCAGGCTGCGCCAGTCATCGGTGGCAAGGCCTCACTGGCAAGTGGCCCCACGGTGCTGCCCGGGTTGCCCACCGGACTCGCCGCCGGCTGGCTCCCACCCTGCTTTTATGGCCACGGAGTCTCCTCCTGCGGCGGGGCCCGGCTGTGCGCGGCAGCAGAGCCAATCGGGGCGAGGGAAGCTGTGAATAATCAGCCCCGCAGCATCCCCGCCACCTCCCGAGCAGGCTCGCCCGCACTACCGAGGCCTCCCCGCAGCCCCCCGGCCGCCCCAGGGACCGGGGTGCACATCCAACCACTGCGTCTGCATCGCTCGGAGACTTCCGTCGTGCCCAGCCTCGGTCCGCGTGCCCCAAACAGGGAAGGTGGCAGGGGACAGGAATGGGGTCTGTCTGTCTTCCCACACAGCTGCGTCTCAGGCATGTTTGGCTGCTGGGGGTGTGAATCCCCTGGACACCAAATTCAAATCCTGCCCAAGAAGGGTGGGGGGGAAAGGTGAAGCCCTGATGTCCTCCCACCCTGCTCCCCGGGTTGGGGAGGGGGGTCCATCCTCGTGGAGATGCTGGGGAGAGACGTGAGCCCATCCAAAACTGCTGGGAAGGGAGACAGGGTCTTCATGCCCCGGGAAAGGGATATCCCAACCCACCTAGCCTGGCTGCTGTCAGGTGGACAAGCCTTTGAATGGAAACCCCCAACCTCTGCAACGCCAGGGCTCAGACCCACAGGGCTTCCCCCCAGCCCCACATCCCCCTGAACCCCCTCCTCATGAGGGCAAACACAGAGACAAGCCAAAGGGGCAGGGGGAGCTGGGTGGGGGGACAAAGACATCCCCACTGTCCCCACTCAGCCCTGATTCCTGTTCTCACACATTCCCGAGTCTGATTTGGGGGTAAAGGAGAACAGCACTGGGGCAATGACAGGCAATCCCCGAGCCCCTGCACCACTGTCCCACTGCGCCATGTCACAACAGACGTGTGGGATGGGGGTCCGAGGCGCAGACCCCACAGGACATCCTGCCCCGGCCCCCACATCCCGGTGGGTGCAGACACATCCCCTGCGTCGCTGGCAGCGCAGCCAGTGCTCTTGCCTTGAAGATGGAGCTATTTATATCGGAGCTCAAGAGGGATGTTTCCCAGCAACCTGCTGTTCTCCCAGCTCGAACACCAGCTGCTGGACCTGGTGCCCCCTTGCTCAGCCCTCCCAGCACTGGTGAGGGAAGTGGGGGCCATCGACACGGCTGGGACCCTCTGCTGGGTACCCAGCAGCCACGGCAGCCTGTGCCTGTGGTCCTCCATCAGGCTGGTGGTCAACTCCACTGGCACCCGCCTGCTCCCTGAAAAGCAGGCAGGACCCCACGGGTTTTGTTTAGAGGTGGATTTTAACTCATCCAGGCTGGGGCTGTGCCAGCACGGAGTGACCCAGGGAGCAGGGCATGGGGTGGGGGGCCAGAGCAGAGCATCCTTTATCCCCCTCAGGGCCAGCGAAGGAACCCACCTCTGGTGCTGCAGCGAAGCGGGTTGGAGCTCAGGCCCCGCAGGGCCAGAGGACGGCCACGGCCCCGCCTCGCTGTGTCCGGGTGTGCTGGGCTGTGCAGACACAGAACAAAGCTGAGAAGAACGCGACGCAGCTGCAAACGACCACAACACCCTGGGCGAGGGGCTGTGGGCAGCCCTCGAGCAGTTTAACCCTTGCTGCTGGGACCGATGGCCGTGTGCGCACCACAGACACGGTGGAGCATTTCTACACCAAACCCATTACTTTTGTATGAATATGTATATATGTATATGTGCACCCAGCGGCCTGGGGTGCAGCCACCTCCCTGCACAGGGTAATTGCACACGAGGGAGAAGTGTTAGAGATTGAGCAAATCCCAAGGACGCAGAGGGAAATGTCGTTTGGAATAAGGTTCCTTCCCTTTGCTCCGGCTGGGAGATGGAGTTACTCCTGTCCCCAGAGCAAAGTGCCACAGATCTACTGAGCTGGGTCAGAGGGTCCTCCACGGGTCCAGGAGGGTGACAGGGTCCCCCGGGAGAGGAGCTGGGAGCCAGCCCACCCACCAGCAACTCTACTTAATATTCATCTGTCTCTTCCTAATGGGAAAGTGTCTCTGAGTCACGCTGACATTTCCCTGGGACAATGGTAATTAAGTACCTGGCTAAGTGAAATGTGCGGTAATAGAAAAGTTAACTTTTCCTAACTACATGAGTGAAAGGCGCGTTCGGCGAGGAGGGGGCCGAGCGTGCCAGGCACCCGCGGAAGCGGGTGGGAGTTAATGTCAGCTCACGTCACACGGCGCTGCCGCTCTGCCCCTGCGCCCCCGGGCCCCCCCGCGAAGGACTCTGCCCCAGACCAGACAGGGCTCCCCATCCCGGGATGGTGTAAATCGTCCCTGCAGGTGGGACAAGCTCTGCCAGCCGCCAGGGCTGTCCCCAAGCAGAGGGACCGTGACCCAGAGCTGCCGGCGGGAGCATCCCCAGAAAGGCGATCGCTGCGCTGTGGATCCTACAGCACGGTCAGCTTTATCCCATTCAGGGACAGGGCTTTTCCAGAAACTCCCAAAACGTTTGCACTCCTGCCTGGCCCTGCCGTAGGCAGGAGGGGGAGGTGTTCAGACGCATTTTGTGGGACATGGGGAGAAACGCCGGGGGGGCGACGCCCGGGGTTCTGCTCCACACCGCCCGCGGGAGCTGTGCAGCCTCCGACGGAGCGTGACCGCACCGGAACGAAGCGCCGGCGATTGCATCGGCAAAGGGAGCACCGGAGCAGGGGCGGTCAGCGCTGCCCAGGCGGGCGCACTGTGACCTCCCTGCGTGGGCAGGAGGCACAAGTGCCACTCGACGGCAGNGCGCCGTGACACCGCGGGGCAGCCCCGCGCCGGAGCCGCCGGTGGCTCCGGGGGTCGCCGTCCCTTCCCCGGGGGCACCAGCGTGACGCAGCCGGGAGCTGCTGGGGCGGCGTGATGGCAGCGGCACGTGGCTCAGCAGTGGGTCAAGAAATCAGGGAGTTTTGAGAGCTCCTTCGTGAATCGGCTCTGCAGACCCTGTCTTTGGCCGGCCGCAGTGTCCGCTGCCAACCGCACCGAGCGGAGGGGCAGGAAAACGCGGGAGAGGCGGCTGGAAAAGTACATTTTGCGGGGTTGGGTCGCCATTCCCTCCCCAAATCCACGGGGAGCGAGACGGTGGCGTGCAAAGCCCCGAGCCTGGGGGGGCTGCCAGCCACCAGCAGCGCCAGGAGCAGGATGAGACCCCCGCGCAGCCCGGAGTGGACGGATACTCGTGAAGCTCCCGGCCCGGGAGGTGAAGAGCAATTTGTGGACGCTGCGTGGGACAGGGATCTCTGTGGTCCACCCCGCCGGCTCGCAGGAGAAATCCCACCAAACCAGCATCACGGGGAGCCAAGACCCAATCCCGCGGGGCCATCCCGGGGGCACACACTGCAGCCCCGCGGTCTCCCCCCGGCCCTCGCCGCCCCTCGGGGTCCTGGCGTAGGGCGGTCGCTGCGTCCCGCTCTTGGTGACCAGTGCACGTCCCAGCACACGGACACCTGGTGGGTGCCGCGCCGCTCCACACCAGCCTGGGGCGCCCCCAAAACTCTCGGTCCCGGCCCGCAGGTCCCTCGGGATCGCGGCCAGTTTCCTGGGGAACTTCCAGCTGGTGATCCCCGGGAGCGGGGTCGGACCGTCACTGTCGGCGTGAGCGCGGCGCCCGGGAGGGATCCCCGAACGCTGCCGAAGCTGTGAAACCGCCCCCGAGCCGCGCGTCCGCCCTTCCCGGTGCGGCTGCACAGCACCAGCGCGCCCAACATTCAGCGCCGCGCGGCTACCGCTGGCGCACCGTGTCCCGGGGAGTTACCGGGTCCCGGGGCACCACCCCCTCCCCGGGGAATCACCTCCCTGGCGGCATCACCTCCACCCTGTGCACCGAGCTACCGCCGGCGCACCGTGTCCCGGGGCATCGCTCCCCCGGCGGCACCACGCACACAGCCCTCCCCGGGGCACCGGACCCCTGG
>WEIT01000563.1:55702-108201 GCA_013389985.1 Dryoscopus gambensis | reverse complement strand
GGCGGTGGCCCGCGGTACAGCCTGCTGGCCGAGATCGGCCGCGGCGCCTACGGCGTGGTGTACGAGGCGGTGTCGGGCCGCAGCGGCGCCCGGCTGGCGGTGAAGCGGATCCGCTGCGACGCTCCCGAGAACGTGGAGCTGGCGCTGGCCGAGTTCTGGGCCCTGACGAGCCTCCGGCGGCAGCACCCCAACGTGGTGCGGTTCGAGGAGTGCGTCCTGCAGCGGCATGGCCTGGGGCAGCGCATGAGCCACGGCAACAAGCGCAGCCAGCTCTACCTGCGCCTCGTCGAGACCTCCCTCAAAGGTACCGGCACCGCTGGGGCATCCCCGGCGCGGCCCCAGCGCCCTCCTGGGGCACCTCCCGGGCTGCCCTCCCACGCCCGGGGCCTCCAGGGTCCCTGTCCCTGATACCCGTGTCACCCATCCCTACCCCTGAGCGCCTGGATCTGCCACCTCCCCGCTGCCATCCATGACCCCCACACCGATCCTCCTGCCGCACCCCCCGGTTACATCCCTCTGAGCGGGTGACCGCTGGGATGCGCCATGCAGGACATCCTGCTGCTGTCTCCCTTCTCCACGGACCCCCTTCCGCAGTACCCGCACCTCAGGCACTGCTGCTGCCCTCATTTGCTCCCCATCACCCTGTTGCTTAAATCCCTCGTGGGCATTGCCTGTGCTCAAGAGCCTCCAAAGCTCCCCGCAGCTCTCAAAATGCCCTTCTCCCCACCTTGACTCGCTGTATATGTATAATAACCACCACTGAGCTCTCACCACTGAGCTCTCCCCACTGTGCACCCATCACCCCTGCACTCTTGGGGTCCCCTCTGGGGTATCTGCTCTAGGCTTGCTCCCATCACCCACCTCTGTCCTGTCCCTGCAGGGCTCCCCCACAGGGTCCCTCTGCTGCCCCTCTTTGCTGCCACCCACCCTGAACACACCTGGGGGACCCTTGTCCTGGACCCTGTGCCACCCCCTCCACTCTCCCTTTCCTGTATGCTGCTCCCAGGAAACCATTCCCTAAACCCCACCCGTATCTTGCAGCAGTGCCAGTGGGGTCCCTCCACGTGCCGTGCAGTCCCACCCCCAGTCCTGAGGGGCCCTGTTGTCACCTCCAGGCTCAGACCTAGCCCTTGGGGGACATCCCTGTGTGCTGGACCCCTGGCCTGACCTCCTCCTCCCTTACACCCCAAATCCCGAGGCTCCATCTGCTACCCTGACCTGAGCCACAGCCCACACACATCCCTCGGGGACCTTCACAGCCTGGGCCCCAGTCACACCAAGGGGACATCCCCCCCCTCCCTGCCTGATGCACTGTCCCATCTCTGAGCACCCCAAGGCTGTTGTGGCTCAAGCTCTCACAGCTTTAGGACTGTCCCCATGTCCCCCCCATTGCTGGCTCTATGGGAACAGCCTTGGAAGCACTATGCCTGTAGCCTGGGCTGATACCCCCATTTTCCCCTGGGGTCCCTCAGCAGCATCACGGGGCTGTCAGGGGTCACCTTTTCCTGTCACAGCCAGTAACTCTGATGGTGACATCTCCAAAATGCTCCCTCCCTCACTTTGCTCCCGTGGCTGCTTGTCGGACACAGCTTTGCCAATGTGCCGTGAAGATGTGGAAAAATACAGGAGCCCTGTGCCCCCCAGCCTGCTGTGAGCAGAGCCAGCTCACCCCAATCCTTCCTTTCCAAACTTGTGTGCCAGGATTCCTGTCAGCTCCTTGGGGAGCTCGCTCTCCCTGTGTCCCCCAGCTGAGCCCCCAGTGTAGGCACACTGCCAGGGCCCCCTGCCAGGCACAGAGTTCATGCAAAGCTCCTGGATCTGTCCTCTGAGCAAACCTGTGGCTGTGACTGTCCCTGCCTTGCCTGTCCCCTCTGTATCCCTGGTGGGGGGACATGTCCAGACCTGCCTGGCTCTCCCCATGCATCCCAGCTCCTGCTCTTCCTTCACGCAACCACCCAAGGGAGGCTCCCTGAGAAGGGCAGTGTCCAAATTCCTGTACAGCCAGGGCAGACAGCTCCCTGGGAGAGGAGCCAGCTCTTCCCTTTGGGCGTGTGTCCAGCTGTAGCAGGTACGGGGGTTCTGCCCCTCCTCTGTCGTGTTGCACACCCCGAGGAGAGGTGGCTTGGCTTGAGGAAAGCTCTTGGGTAGCTGGAGGTGCCCCATCTCCAGGTGGGGAAGGAAGACCCACAGATGCCCCATCTCCAGGTGGGGGGTTGAGCCTCCTGAATTCCCAGCAATGGGGAGAGCTTTGCCTGCCCTGGTCCTACTGCAGCCCCTTAGAGGGGAGCAGACCTGGGCTCTGCATCTCCAGCCTGGAGCAGTTTGACTCCCCAAACCAAGCTGGAGCACACTCTCCCTTCCATCTGCCTGGCTGCCCTCGGGGCTGCGTTGTGCCGGGCAGCCTGTGCTTGCTGCCTTCCCAAGCCTTGGGTCTGATAGACGTAGATAAACATTTTCAAAACGAAAGCTGGAGCCGGGTGAGCCCCGCAGGTCTCCTGCTCTCCTTCCCTGCCGGCAGCAGAGCCGGAGCTGCGGCGGTGGCCGTGGAGCTGTGCTGCCGTGCCATTCTGCACGACCGCAGCTGGGCTATTTACGGGCCAGCGCAGATGCTGTGCCAACGTGCTGGGGCTCAGGGCACGGCGAGGATTAATCTGAGACTTTCTGAATCGGGAGCACAACTGTCGGGATAGCAGGCGGGGTTTGGTCTCAGCTACGGAGCCTGAACCCTTATCATTTTAACGAGATGTGCAGTAATTAAATGTAAGGGCAGGGTGTGAAAAGGAAGGTGAAAGCTTGGCGCTGAGCTGGAGGAGAGGCTCGTACCTGTGCAATGTGCTCGGAGCCCTGACTGAGGAGCACCTCCAGGGCTCATGCACATCACGTGCCCCTCTTGCTCCTAACCCAGAGCAGTGACAGGGCTGCCTTAAGTGAACAGGTGTAAGGTGTTGCTTCCTGTTCCTCCCATGCCATCTGTGGGGCCACCAGCACTCGGCCTCACTCATGGGCTGCCCTGGTGTCACCCGTGTGTGTTGCCATCATTCCAACTGCCCAGAATTCCATGCTGCCAGCTCCCATCTCTCTGGTGCTGCCTCCTTGCACAGAGGGAGTTGGAGGTTACGTGTGGTGGTGGGCATTGGGATGCTGCTTCTGCTCTCACTAGATTTTTATTTTCCCTGTGAAGCTAAGCAAATTAGCATGCTGCTAATGAGCTCCCAGGATAGGGTGAGGGAGGTGTGTGTGTGCTGCTGGAAGGATGGAGTGTGAGTGTGTGCCATGCTGTGTTTGGGCAGGGAGCACATGGGGATGCTGGCTTGGTGATAGAGAACAGGTCCAGCCTGTCACTGGCATCTCCTCAGCTCTTGACTGCTTGTCTTCAGTTTGCTAACATCTCATCTTTAGGGAGCATCTTGCCAGCTCTTTATGTTTAAAGCTGTTTGTTTTGAAGGCAGGAAGATGATTTAACAACTAAAACACTTTCAGATTATAGAAAGAAAATGAGGAAATATTACTTTTGGCTTAAGCCTCTACTCGCAACGCTCCACCCAAAGTGAAGTGCCTGGTGCTCACAGCTCCTGCTGGATCCCTGTCACCTTTCCTGCTCTTGCTGAGGTTCAGGGGGCAGGTTTTAAATCAGAGCCTTCTTTATGCTAAAACCAAACCTTGTCTTGTCAGAGCTAACAGGTCCTGGCTGCTGCTGAGCCAGTGTTTGAGCCACTTCCTCTGGGAAGGGGCTGCCAGCAGTGCTGTGTGAATGCTCCCACCTGCCTGTGTGTGAGGGATCTGGGGCTCTGCCGTGCTCCCTGTCATGGCTTGATTCCTGGCAGAGAAGAGCCAGACCCTCCTGCTCCCTGTGTTGGGGCTGTATGGCTGCAGAGGGGAGCAGGAAAGCCGAACCCTGTGTCCTGCTGTGATGTCACTGGGGTTTAACAAATCAAAGTGGTGGCAGCTGTGTGAGCTGGGGCTGTCCTGGCTGTGCCGAGGTCTCTGCTCCCAGGACAAGCAGCCTCTCCTTCAGTTCCCGTGCTGTCATGCCGAAGGTGGCTTGCACCAGAGAAGCTGCTTTTCCTGGTCAGCATTTTTGTCTCCGGAGCCAAGCTGTCCTGTGCTGCTCCCAGCTGGCCCTTGGGCTTTCATGCTGAGCCCCCTTCCAGCCAGATGAGACCCCAAAAATGCACCCAGTACCCGGTGTATCTCCACCCTGTTCTTTTATGCCCCAGATCTAACCTTCAGACCTCATCTCAGCAAAAAATTGCTGAGGATAGGGAGGTGCAGCCAAATGCTTCTGTTGTGCAGATTTCCATTTCCATAGCAGTAGCCATGGATACAGACTGTTTGTGCAAATAACCAATATTCCCACCCACACCGATTGCTGACCAGTGCAGCCCAGGGCTGGGTGTCCCTGGTAGTCCTTGGCTTTACCTGCTGCTGGAAGTTTTTTGGTTTCCCAGATGCTCTCTAGGGCTTTGCTCAAACAAAACCCAACTTTGTCAAATGGGTGGAGTTATTTACAGCTTTCAAAAACACTTGAGTTTAGCTGCGGGACTTTTTAACTGTGGCAGAGGTGAGTGGTGTCCTCCAGCTTCTCTCTTATGGAGCTTGAGGATAAAAGAAATCAGTTTCTAGAACTAAATGTTGCTCTGGTGGTCTGTGCAGGCTCTGCCAATCACCTGGGTGCTCTCGGGGGGAGACTTGGGGTCTGACAGTGGGGTTTGCATTCCTGGCATCAGCTAACAGGATGGGTGTGTTGCCAATGCTCCCTGGGGCATCCTGGCATCCCTGGGGAGCACCAGTGGCAGACCTGGCCCCATTAGCTGATATGATGCTGTTGTGTTCTTCACATGTCTGATGTGCAAGGGAGTCCTTTCCTAGGAAGGAGTTTTATGGAGGAAAGCCTAGATTTAGTGGACCAACTGTGAGATGCTCTGAGTTTGAAGAGCTCAGTTTGGTGTCTGGTGAAGGAAGAAGCTGTTTGGGGTGTAATACTGAGTAGTAGGAGCAGTTATAGTTGTAAGTGTGGCTGAGATTACACTCAGCAGACATTGTTTGTGGCTTAGACCTCCAGTTTCCTCTCATTAAAGACTTGTTGGCACTTAATGAAAGCTGGATGAAGTGGCAGAGTTTCCCCAGCACAAATGCAATCCTTAAATGCACAGATTTGGCCTGGGAAGACCCAGTGGGCCATAGGGCTTGGACACTGGTGTGGCCACTCTTGGCAAGACTGTTCTGGCACAGTGTTAAGGGCTGTGATTTACTGCCCGTGTGCAGTTCCAGTAAAGTGTATGGAACGAGCCAGCCTTTGCCTCCTGCAGCAGAGCTCAGGTGGGAGAGGAGGCATTCACAGAACTGATTTTTTTTCCTGTAGACTCACTGCTAATTGTGCTTTTAGCCTCTGCTGCTTTGGCTGTCAGAGCCTGGGGAGAATGGCCTGATGGTAGGACTGAAGAAGATGTGCTCTCTGCACTTTGCTGGGAGGAGGTCCCTGAGCTGGTTCCCAGCAGTGGGTTTGGATAAACATGGTGCTGGTGTGGATCCCAAAGCACTTGAAGCCACAGCAGTGCCAGCATCACTGGTGCCTTGCAGTGCAATAGGTCCCGGTGACATTCCCAAAACCTTTGCTGTCCACATAAACCAGACCTGCTGTTCCTCACCCACCCTGGGTTAGTACGGGCTTTGTAATGTGTCTGAAAAACTCACTCTTTTATCCCTTTTGGTCAGGTGAGAGGATCCTGGGCTATGCAGAGGAGCCTTGCTACCTGTGGTTTGTCATGGAGTTCTGCGAAGGGGGAGACCTCAACCAGTACGTGCTGTCCCGAAGGCCCGACCCAGCCACCAACAAGAGCTTCATGCTGCAGCTGACCAGCGCCATCGCCTTCCTGCACAAGAACCACATTGTCCACCGGGACCTGAAGCCAGACAACATCCTGATAACTGAGAAATCTGGCACCCCTGTGCTCAAGGTGGCCGACTTCGGGCTGAGCAAGGTCTGCGCCGGCCTGACTGCTCAGGGCAAGGAGGGTGGGCACGAGAACAAAAATGTGAATGTGAACAAATACTGGCTGTCCTCAGCCTGTGGCTCTGATTTCTACATGGCACCCGAGGTCTGGGAGGGACACTACACTGCCAAGGCTGACATCTTCGCCCTCGGCATCATCATCTGGGCCATGATTGAGAGGATCACTTTCATTGACGCCGAGACCAAGAAGGAGCTGCTGGGGACTTACATCAAACAGGGGACCGAGATTGTGCCCGTTGGGGAAGCGCTGCTAGAAAACCCAAAGATGGAGCTGCACATCCCTCAGAAACGCAGGACTTCCATGTCTGAGGGGATCAAGCAGCTCTTGAAAGACATGTTGGCTGCTAACCCGCAGGATCGACCTGATGCCTTTGAGCTTGAAACCAGGATGGACCAGGTTACTTGTGCTGCTTAAATTCAGGGCAGGGCACTGCTGTGCTTTGCGGCTGGGTAAGTGATTCACACTTTTTGTCTTATTTCTGTCGGCTGTACTGGCCCAGTAGTGCACTTTGTAGTGACACAAAGGAATCTTTTATGTTCCTAGAGCTATTTCTATAGTGACTCATCAGAGCACTGCTCCTGAGGTTGTTTTCACCTATTCTACTGCAAAAATAAAGTAGAGGTGAGAAATAGAATTAGCAGCTGTGCATCCTGTCACTGCCCGAGGGCCCAGTGGAGCTGGAAGGGCTGGGCAGGAGCCTTGCTCCTCAGAGGTCCTGGCCAATGGCTGAGACAGGCTGGGGCACAGCAGAGACACCTGCGAGCACTTGGTATAAGCTTTGGGGACATCTGTCTCTCTCAGGGCAGGAGTTCTGCCAGTTCTGCCTCTTGTGCTGTGTGATATAATTTCTGTGCTGGGAGCAGCTCTCTGTCTAGCACCATCCCCCTCCCCTGTGACACTTGGAAAGGACACCTCGAGGCTCAGCTGGCTCAGTGAGTAGGCACCAAGTGCCACATCTGTCTTGGCACAAAACTCTTTGCTTTCACCTACAAGGCACGTGGGTCCATCTTGTGGCTCTGTTTCATTTCCCTATTAAAAGCCGGACTTCCCTTTGGTGTGAACGTCAGTGGCCCAAACCCAGGAGATGCTTTGGTCTCCAGCATCTGTGTTTGTAGACCTGTGTCTACTCAGGAAGGAAGCTTAAAAACAGCTCTGCTCAGACTGAGCTCAGCTCTGTCCGAGCAGAGTGCCCTCCCTCCTCCCTCCCCTGCTAAACAGTCTCAAGCTCAGAGGTCCTGATCCTGAGGCCTGGGTGGTCACACATGGTCTGGAAGGACCCCCAGGGATGTGGGGTAGCTGGTGGTGTCACTGACCAGTGACACAGAAGGACTGGGAGGTGTTGTTGCCTATATGGCAAAGCTGTCTGTAAACAGGAGCTGTTACTAGGGATTCTCCTAGCCAAGCATTTCAATGAAACCGAAGAATTGCAGATTACCAGGGATGAGGCTGACGTCTTTCCAGCCCACATCCTTTCTCAGGCTCCTGCAGAGCTGCCCACCCATCGCTGGTCCCAGGAGATCTCTGACAGCCTGCCTGTGTCAGGTGCTGGCATCACAGCTTGGGCCCCAGTCCTCACCTCACCCTGAGGGCACACAGAGCCAGCTGGACTGGAGCTGACCAGGGATGCAGGAGGGCAAAGAGGGAGGAAACCGTTTCCCTGGCCAGCACTCACCAGCCCTCAACTGATGGCTGCGTGCCTGGCCAGCCCTGAGAGCAAGCCCCCAGCATCAGGTGGTGGGGAAGGTAGAGGCATTTTGGCAGGTTCTGCTAAAACCCCTCGTTGCTGCCACCTGAGGGTTCCTGAGCTTCTGGAAAAGGATGTGGTGCCTGACCCCCTCTCTCTGTGTGCCCAGGTACACTCTGTGCCATATGTAGAGAAACAGGGAAATGGAAATGAAAAGACGCATTGGGTGGGTCTTTTTCTTCTCTGTTGGTTTGTCCGAACTGGTGCACAGGCCATCCCCTCCGCACTCTTCCACGCACAAAATATTTAACTCAAGTTAAATCTCAAGTGCGAGTAACTGATTCAAGCACTGCTGCCTGGGGCTGGATACTGGTCCCAGTGCAAGTGCGGGCTGGGGATTAGGGTGGGGGCGTGAGTCTGTGGAAATGTGAGCCCTTAAGATGGGTGTGCTCCAGCCCCGGGGAAGAGCAGTCCCCCGCCTTGTGCCCCGGGGCGAGGCGCGGGGCCGGTGGGGATGTGGGAGCCGCTCTGCCGCACGTGGAGGGTCAGGCCGGGCTCTGCCATCTGCGCTGGCTCCGTGCTGACACGATGCTGCTGCTGCGTTATGCAACCAGCCCCTGCCCTCGGGGGAAAATTCATCCTGCGCAGATCTGCGGAATAGTACATGAAGGGATAACAAACACCGAGGGGACAGTCCTACCCCGCGGCTGTTTGCTCAAACCCAGCTGCCTTCTGCCCCCCGCCCCCAGCTCCATCCCTGAGTCTGCACCGATCGCTCCGTCGTGACACAGCTGCAGCAGCCAGGGATGCTCTTACATAACCCAACCTGGCACATGGAGCGTGGTCGCTTGGCCCAGATACAGCCCAGCACCAGCCATATGTTCCCTGCAAACCTAGAGTATTCCTCTGCCTCGCTCGTGGGGCAGCTGCAATATTTGGTGGGCTTTCCTCTGGTTTTCCTGGTGTAGCTGTGCATTCAAATCAGCCTTCTTCTGGCTGCTATTAAATGCAAATCTTAAACTGGAAACCTGCTTGAGAAGCTTAAAATGGGATTTAGAGCAGGGCCTGAATTCTGCTCTCAGGTAATTTTAGTTGACCAAGAAACTGATGTAACCTCTTCCAACTTATTTGTGGCACTGGTGTGTAGCTTTGCTATGCTGGGTCATGCAGTGGGTTCTTCCCCAGGACGGTTCAGACCTGCTCAGCCTTGGTTCATGTCATAACCTGGAAAACTGTAACCCCCCCTGACCCAGGGAATCGGATTTTTGCTTATTCTTTGCTATGCCACTGACCTCTTCAGATTTCGCTTCATGTCTCAGCAGCTTTGCCTTTAGTTCTGCCACGGATGCTGCACGCACCTGACAGCTTCATGCTCTGTTACCCTTCCAAAACGCAGATAGGAAATGTCAGTTCTCAGGCAGGAAAGTGGGTTTTGGCTTGGTTTATGCTGGACACTGGGCTGCCTGAGGTGGAGATGACTCGTTGCTTCCTTGCTTTTCCCACTGCTGGAGGCCCTGGGGCAATAGTTCCAGCAGAGGTGAGCAGCATTTCCCTGGATAAAACAAAGGTATTCTCTCTTTAATTTGAACGCTGCTTCCTTACCTTCTACAAATGTTGAAATAAAGCCAAGTTTATCTACAGCTCTCTAGAGTTGTTAGCAAAAGCTGCCTTTTGGGCAAAGAGGACAAAAGCCTTTCCAGTACAATTAGGGAGTGGCTGGGTTGTGCTGGGTATCTGCTGATGGGTCTCTTTGACTGTGTGATAGCCCTGCACTGCACACTGGGGAGTATTTAACCCCTCCTTCCCAATACTGGAGAGCTGGGACGACTCTCCTTTCCTGCAATGTGAACATCATATTTCTTTCTATGTCACCTTTGTAGCTGCCCTCCAGATTCCCTGGTAGATTATATTCCATGATATTTTCACTGTGGATGAAACAGTTGGTCTGATTTTGGGCAGATGCTCACGATGAATGGCAAGAATCTGTGCAGGCTACAGTATCTCGGGGGCTGTCATGAGCAAGAAGGTGTTCAATAGCTGTGGCCAGCCTGGTTCTCTCCAGCACTTCTCTGTCACTGGGTTTGATTATTCCAGTTTCAGCTGAAAGTTGCTGTTTGCATTTGCATTGTTCCACTCTTTGCATTTCCAACGTGCACCAGGAGCTGATGCTGAACAAGCTTATCTGCTCACCCTGCACGATGGTGTCTGTCCTGGCCAGAGCTCTCTGGTGCTGTGCTCAGCCGCTCCCAGCACTGTTGATAAACTGCTGCCCTGTGGAATTTCAGAGCTGGAGAACAGACAGGGATCAGGGGCAGAGCAGCAGCTCTGAGAGCTGTCAGTGAACAGGGCTGCTGCATCAAGCTAGATCCTGTCTGTTAGTATCACTCAGCTCAAGTTTTACTCACTGGCCAGTTAAAGGACAGCAGTTTCATTCCTAAAACAATGTTGGTTTTGACTTTGGACTGTTTTCAGTGTGGTTTGTGGATCTTGGCATGGACGAAAGCCACAGAACAGTAAAAGCAGGGTCAGTTCCTCTTCTCAGCCATAACAGCGAATGCAGCATCACAGGGGCCACCCCACAGAGTGGTGACACGCTTCTGGGCAGTGTTGATTCTGCCTGGGGTGAAGTGAAGCCCTGAGGGTGGCCTGGACCATGTCACCTCTGGCCAGTTGTATTACTGTTTGTGTTTGCTCACTGTGACCCCTGCTTTGCCTTCTGGGGGAGGTGGCTGCAGTTGGGTTTAAGGATTCACCCAAGGAATGCATCCCAAGTATAGGTACAGAGCATGAGGAAAGGCTCAGGAGATAAATCAGGCACTCAGCCCCCTTCCCTCGCACTCTGTGTTCCCACACAGGGGCAGATGACATGGTTAACACCATGAGGTGATGGCTTATCTCTCCCTCCTCTGCACTGAGCCCTCTCTGCCCTGCAGACCCCTCTGTGTGACCCACACATCAGTGTCATCTTGCATGCTGGGTGAGGGCTCCATGGGCTGCTGGTTCACATCCTGCTGATGCCGAATGAACATTTGAGCTGATTAAAACTATAAGTGGCATCAGTGGAGGGATTAAAAGCTCTTGAACAAGCCCCTGCAACAATGTGCGTCAGTGGGGTGAGCTCTGCTGTCTCAGAGCAGTGAGCTCAGGGCTTGCTCAAGCAAGCACCTTCCCTGAAAATGCTCCTACTCCAGGGAAGCACCAACAGAAACACTGCCCTACTTGCTAACGACGCTGCATAATAGGAGAAATCTTCCAGAAAAATCCTTGTGTGTTTGCCCTGACCTGATGTCCCTGTGCCTCTCGCCTCCTCACACAGAAAGGCTTTATTCTGACGGCAGCCTGCAAAAGTGGCATCCCTTGGTTAACCTCTTCTGAAAAGGAGTGTGCCCACGACTCTGCCTTCTGCTCTGAGCAGCCTTGTCCTTTAGAAATGGGTTCCTCGGGCAGGGATTTCTTTAATGAGATTTCCTAGGGCTAAGGGATTGGAGTAATTTGCTGGGCAGTGGCATTTTTTCTGCAGCGGGTCTTTCCCACTGCTCCCTTGGTGTCTCTGCAGAGCTCCTCGCCCATCCCTGGTAGGGTAGGACCTGCCCCTGCTGAATGGGGGAGCTAAATCCACCACCTACATTTTTTTTCCATGTAACTATGTGAGTTTAGAGCTCATGGACCACCCCCACTGCTTTCCAGCACTACCACTGCCCTTGACTCTGCTGGTGCCTCCTTGAGTTTGGGACATCCTGAAGGATGTCTTTTCAGTACAGAAGTGGCATCATGTATACATGTGCTGTTCTTCTGCTGTCCACAGGGAATTTTCTGGGTTGCAAATTGTGTGGAAAACGCTGGTGGCTTATGTGCAGAGTTGAGCATTCCCGTGTCCCTGAGGATGCAAACGTGCTACAGGGACCATGTGTTGAGGCTTTGGCCAAAGCGGGGATTGGTACAGCAAATTCCTGCCTGTTCTACCCTAAAATCCCTGGCACTGAGCATCCTTGTGGACTGAGCTGTGAACATATCCTGCTCTGCTTCCAATTGCACCAACCTGGATTTTACCCACCTTTTGCAGAGCCGCTCGTGATGTCTGAGCTGCTGCTGATGCAGGGAGTGAGTGGTGCAGGGCATCTCTGGGGTTGCAGCTTGTTCCACCTTTCCTGGTGGAGAACAGGGAGCCAGCACTCACAGACACATCACGTGGACTCTCAAGGCCAGGGTCTGCCATAGGAACACTTGTCCTTGTTCCAGCAGGACTGTCACTGCGGGGAGCTGTGTGGGATGGGGCTGTGTCGTGGGGGTGTGGGGAGATGCTTGGCCCCAGCCAGCCCGTCCGTCCCAGCTCAGCCCCTGCCCTGGGGCAGCTGGATGTGTGCTGTCCTTGGCAGTGTGCTCTATGCACTGCTGTCTGAGTCCCTCTGGGAAAAAACTGAGTGTAAACTGATCCCAGTTCCTATCTGGATCGATAGCAAAAGCACTGGGGAGTAGAGAGATGTGGCAGCACCCGTTCTGGACTAACTGGGATTGGTGGGCAGGCAGTGGGAGTGGTGTCCTACACCCCTTCCATCCAGCAGCCAGTGCCTGGAGTCACAATGTAGTAACTGGGACAAACCACTGACAAACCTGACCTCTCTTTCTCCTCTCTTATTTTTTCTTGCAGGTTTATTTACCAGGGACCCATAATCTCCATTATTTACGTGCAACAAGGAAGTTGAAGATAAGGGAAGATGACGATACAGAAGATCCCCGGTCTGCAGGATCTCTGGCAATGTGAAATCTTTGGGTGTTACTTTTTTGTGTTGGGAAGGGGTGTTGTGGGGGTGTGGGAGGGGGCTGCAGGGGCCTGCAGAAGAACACAAGCTGGCAGCTGTCATACTCACAAGACTTTAAAACAAGATCCAGAGAGCAGAGCTGCCCTTGCCCAGCCCTCCCCGTGTCTTCTGTGCTGCCATTTGACTCGGGAGATGTTTCTAGGGATGTGGTTCTATAAGGAAGTGGGAATCAGCAGCCTGATGGTGAGGTGTGCTGCCAGGCACCAGCTCCGAGTCCAGCTGGGCACAGTTTTGGGTTCAAAGCTATTGATTTTGCCTAGAGAAAATGGGAGCAAAGTGGTGGCTAGGTTTGCATCGGGAGTGCAGTGCTTTAGGAAAAACGAGTCTCTTGGACCACATGTTGCAAGCAGCTAAATAACTTCATAGCCAGGCAGCTCCCAAATAGGTGCTGCTGCCCAGGCTGTGAGCAGTTGACATTAGGATAGAGTAGGATAAACAAGCTGGAAAGCCATTTGGCAAAGCAGGTCTTCCCAAGCTGCATTTCACTATCATCTTTGTTACTGTCTTTCTATACAGAGGGAATTGGGGAGCTGCTGAGGACATTTTTCAGGTCAGCATCATCTGAGTACAAGAGAACCAGAAAGCATCCACTGCTCTGATCCATTTAATGCCAAACTTCAGTCGATAGGAACAATGCTGGGGAGAGAATGAGGTTTGGCCTTAATGGCTCATGGGCTGCATTCTATCCTCCCACAGGACACTTTTCCCTGCTAGCTAATGATCTCCAGGAAGCAAAAGGCAATGCTGCCATTCAGGGTGGGTTACAGTACAGCACAGCTCAGGTCAGGAGATTGGAACCTCAGGCAGAGCAGTTTATACTCTATTTCCTTGCCTATATTTAAAGCAAAACTCCTGTTCTGGGGTTCCCCTGTGTTGATGATCTTTAGACTTTGCTCACTGTAAATGCAATGTAAAGCACCACCTCTTCTCCACCCTGCAGCTTCTGAACCACCTCAGATGTTTCTCAGCAGGTGAAATCACCCAGCAGTGGTTTGGGAAGTGGGCTGGTCTGACCCAGCATCACTCCTGAGCTGCTGGGATGCTCAGTCTGGAGCTGGCCATGGCCATGGGCAGGAGAGGGTCCCCCTGGCCCCCTCATCCCTGGCTGTGGGAACAGCTCCTTGCCTGCAGCTTTCCTCTGCCATCACTGGAAGGTTCCTAACTGGCAGCACCTCCGTCTGTCTCCTCAGTGTACTTGGCTGACCTCACAGGAATGAATGGAAATGGAGCAAATTCAGCTGGGCTAAGGCAGAGCAGGGAAAGGATGGAGAGGCTTCTTTCTTCTCTTCCATCTTTTCCAGGACACACAGCTAAAGCTGTGGCTGCAGGAAGGCCTGGTCCCTCTTAAGAGGACCAGAAGGCTCCAGACTGGCTGGCTGTGACTTGTGAAGGTTTGGACATCACAAATGCAGCACCAAGCCCTTGTCCTCACACTTCTCTTGTGTTTGTCCCTGGGGATGCTTCTGTGTGCTGCAGCTCAGTGGGATTCCTGCAGCTTCCTGTGCTGCATCCCACAGGAAGGGGAGAGTGAACCCTTTATCTCACAAGTGCAGTGTTAGTGCCCTGATCACTGGACCATCCTTCCTCCACCTGGCAGAGCCTTTGCTCCTGACTGTTACAGCTGTTTTAACTGAACCCTGGCCTGAACAGGTGCAGTAAGAGGGCTTTGTCCTCCCAGCCCTGGCTTTCCCTGCTGGAATGGCATCGCAGCAGGCAGTTGAAGGGAGCTTCCTAGCAGGAGGAATACCAAGTCTGAAAGGCAGGAAGTGAGGCTGGAAGGCAGTGAGTGGGTTGCCCTGTTCCTCTCGGGACAGGAGTGAGTCCAGCAGGCCCTGGGAGGGTCAGCCCTCTTGGTCCACTGCTGTTTCAGGCCATCTTCAAACCACACGTCTCCACCTCAGCTTTTGCATTGCAGATGTGTTTTTCAACAGCTTGATGTTAGTGAGCTAGACCGTAGTGCCTTACTTAGGATTTAGCAAACACTTCCAAGGAGGAGTCCTAGGGCTGCTAGCCTTTGGCCAACGTGGATGTTTCCCTGATTAGTTTGTCCTTTCAAGAGCATTTCTCTCTGATTTTGCTGCTGTTTGTGTTCAGCTCCCCAGACGATACAGGAACCTGCCTTGTGTTTACAGCTCCCCACATCTCTCCTCCAGTTACTTTGGCCCAGACCAGCAGTCCCTCTAGAACAAGGTGGGAATGGGGAACAGCTCAAACCTGCATATGCTGTGGGTTGGAGAATGTTCAGGCTTCTCTTCCCAGGTGGGTCTATTGCGCCTCACCTGCCCAGCTCCTGCAGGCCAAACTTCTTCCTCTGCTGTGGATGTTTGGCACTAGGATGTGCCGCTGGGAAAATCCAAGCTTAAGAAAGCAGCACCGAGCCTGTGGCCCACTTCCCAGCCCAGGGCCAGGCTGTCTCTCTCTCTTCCTGGCTGCAGTGAAGCTGAGCATGCAGGTGCTGGGGGTAGCTGGTTAGTGTGGGGGGAGCCAAGCCCCTCTTGCAGAACTCTCCGGGCTCGTGCGGCCCCAGACGGTGCCCACACCCAGGGGAGTGATTGTATGAAACTGTTTACTTCTGATTTTGCTGTTTACAAGAGGGATGTGGGGTGGGTGGGGGGAACAAGCCAAGCCTCAGGAGGATTGGGAAACGTGTTATCTGCACCAGCCTGCAGCAAGGCTGACACCACCGGCGTCATGCAGGTGTCACGGGGATCTCCCGGCCAGCTTTGGTCCATGAGGAGGAAAGCAGTGGTGGCTCTAGCCTAGAGGGGTTAGATTAGCTCCCTTATATCCCCTTGCTGCTGTGTTTGAGGTTCAGCAGTGCTAGTGACAGATAAGAGTTACCCCTGTGGTCTTCCTTTACTCCTCAGGACCCAGCTCCTTCACATATCACGGGCTCCCAGAGCCTTTCTGGAGCAATAAGACGTAAAATCAGCATTACCATCGTCGTGGAAATCCTCCATTGTGTGCAGTGTCCGTCTCCTCCGTGTGCAGTATGAGTCTGGGTTTAAGCCTGCCAAGCATCACAGGGCAGCTGCTTCAGGGCACAAGCTGGGATTCGTTTCCCTGGGCTTTCTGCAGGTCAGGAGAACAGGGAAACGCGCTGCTGCTTTCCTTCCTTACCCAGGCCTGTGCTGCCCAAGCCTCACACTACAGCTGCCTGGGGCAAGGGTGCTCCTGGCCCCCTTTTCGGCAGTGCTGGCATGGGATGGGTGTGCAGAGCTCAGCGCCGTGCTCCGCTGCTCACAGCCCCCATCCCATCGGCCAGGGCAGCATTGGGAAGGCAGAGCCCCCATTCCCTTGGCACCGGGATGCAGCCAATGCTTGTGCCACTGGTGTGGGAGGAGTTGTGCCAGTGGCTCCCGTGCTCCTCAGCTGGTTATAGGCACATCCCAGCGTGTCCAGAAGCATTTCACACTTCAGGGCAGGGTGTCTGGGGTGGTGGGTGTAGCTGGAAGGGAAGTGCAGGGAGCCACTCTCTTCCAGCTGTGATCTGCCAGATCATTTCTCTGCAGCCTGCCCAAATGCTTTTAGCCCTGAGGATGTGTCTAGGCTGCTGGAAGAGCTCACAGGGGCCACACGGGAGTGCCTGGTGTCCCCATCCTGACACCTAGTCCCTTCACAGCAGCTGCCCAACCCAGCACGGGCCTTCAGCTCACTCACCCAGCAGCTTTGCAGGGTGAGCTGCTTCACTACCACACCATGGGGGTGCAGGGTGGGCCCCAGGACAGGGGCACCCTGCCCCAGCCCTGCCGAGGGCTCCCCCCACTCCCCACAGCTCCTGTGCTGAGCTAGCAAGAGCAGAAGGCTTAAACCCAGACTCCAAACTAAAGATAATATTAGTAAATGAATCTGTATTTTTTTTCTTTTTTTTTTTTTTTGCACAGAAGCTGGTAATCTAGGACCTATGTGTGAACAACTTTATATAAATATTTTTTGTACTTGGTTTACTTGGGTTGGTATGAAACGTTCTATTTAAGTTCTTTGAACACTGTGGATCCCCTGATGTGTATGAATGGCAGAGGCTTTGTAAATTAAGGGACGTTTGTGTGAATAAAGCTATTTGATGGGGTTGAAAAGCCACACACAACTTGAAACGTGAGCTCTCTGTGTTTGTCCTTGGCTCTGCTGGCAGCAGTGGGGTTGGAAGGGTGTCCCTGGCAGCAGTGGGCAGACCAAGGCCCTAAAGCAGCTCTGGCTCCATCCTGGAGGGCAGGTCCAGCTAAGCCTGAGCTGGAACTAGGCTAGCTGGACTGACCTTGGGGCTTAGGGCACTAAACCAAGGCACCGTGACCAGTGCCAACCAGAACGTGGCTCCCTGGCATGTGGCACTTGTGGCCCTTTATCCTTGCCCTGGATTAGGATTAGCCCCGTTCTTGATGCAGACACCAAGTAGGACACAGTGATTAGTGGGACAGGCAAGCTTGGCCTCTGCCCGCACAGAAACATCTCCCATCCTGCCCCTTCCCCCTTGTCCTGCCCCTTCCTCCCCATCTGGCCACATCCCTGGCAACCCCATGGTTTGGGAGAAAGGACGAGAGCCCCACACCCAGCTGGCTGCCCACTCTGGAGGTGGCTGCAAACCCCACAAGGAAAATGCCCAGCAGAACTGCCACTTGAGTAGCCACAAACAATTTCTCCCTTTGCACAGATCCTCTGCCCCAAATCCCAGATGACAAAACTGGTCCCAGCAGCTGGGAGCCCCCATAGCCCCGTTTCCAGCCGGGACCCTCCAGTACCACAACTGCCATCCATGATGGGAAAAGCATCACGAGGCTGAGCCGCATCCCGCAGCCACGAGAAGTTTTCCTGTGGATGTNCCCTCCTGCTCCCCCTGCGGCAGCCCCAGCGCCGCCGGCCGCGTGGCCGTGGGCTCCCCCCGCACGGCCGTCAGCATTGTGCTCCTTAATCGCTGCCGACAGGCACCTAAAATGGATGTTTTCAGCCCAGTGGGGCCGCAGGGAGGCTGGTCGACCACAGCCCGAGCGATGCCGAGGGGCCTGAGCAGCCCCGCTCACCGGCTGGCAAGGGGGGCCCAAGCTGTGTTTCCTCCCCCTTCCTGCTGGGTTATCTCGGCATTGACTGCACAGCAGCCACTGTGAGGGGCAGCCCAGGGTGCTCAAACATCCCCCCCAGTCCTGCCCAGAGCATCCTGCCTGCAGGCAGGGAAGGGGCTGCACTGGCTCCAGTCACACTGGCCCCCGGGGCGGGACAAGCCCCGAGACTGTCCCTCTCCTGGTGACAAGTGCAGCTGCAAAGACCCGTTGTGCTGCACTGCTGTCCCCCACGAAATGCAGTCACCCCCAACATCTCTGTCACAAATGCTGTGGCACCTCCAAGAACACTTCTGCTCTTGTGACTTTCCCCCGGTTTAAAGCTACACCAGTGACAAGGATCATGTGGCCTCCAGGCTCACGGCATCTTGCTCTTCTCTGTGACCAGACACAAAATGTGCTCCGTGAGCCCCCTGGCCCCCAGCTTGGCCCTTGCAAATGGGGTGAAAGTGAACCCCAGCAGGAGCCTGGGGTTGGAGCCCAGCTCACCTCTCACGTGTGCTGCAGGTGAGGAGCCCGTAAGGGCAGGTGACCACACAGCACAGCTGAAAAGCACCATTAACGAGAGACGTTGATGTCAGTCACCAGGAGAGATGTTTCACTCTGGATTTGCTCTCTGGAGACCTGCTATTTCGCATGCAGAGAGGTTTGCTGAACTCCACAAAGGCGCTTCAAGCACCTGACAGCTGACAATACCCCAGCAGCCACTGCCTGCCCTGCGCTCCTTGGGGACTGGGAGTGGGGCACGTGCTGGGGCAGAACTGCACGTGGCAAAGGCCACGGCCACGCAGCAGGGCCAGGGCGGGAAAGGCGAGCACAGCCCTGGCAGCCACCATGGCCATGGGGCCAGTCACAGTCCTGAGTGCCAGCACCAACCTCACCTGGAGGGATTAAACCTCAGAGCAGGGGTGAGGTGCTGCAGCCATGGCTTTGCTCTCCCTCTCTCTGCTTGCACACAGAAACATTTTCAAGAGCCTCCTCTCCACAGAGGCTGTGTTTTACAGCTAAAGCACTAAGTCATTCATCACAAAACATACGTCCATATTTCTTTTAAGATCTCTAGAGCTCCTCAAGCAGCAGCCGCTTCAGCAGCCCTCGCTGGGCCAGAGTGACACCAGCTGCTGCTTGAGCTCGTGGGAGGAGGGCAAGGTCCATTGTATTGGCACAGGACATTCATTTGCCTCATCCCCACACTGATGAATTGCTCCACTTGCCCGTGTCAGGCTCCAGCACAGCAGAGGATGAACAGCTAAAGCTGCACTAAGCCCACACACTCCATTGAGCTGGGAGATGACTCAGATGAGGCTCTTGGGGTGGGCGGAGGTGACAATGAACACCAGGGACAAAAGCCGAGCGAGCAGGGACTCTGCTCTCCCCACTGACCCACGAGGTCAGAGGCAGAAGCCTGGACCCTTCTCACCTTCTGTCCCCCTGTTCAATGGCAGGACAGTCACAGGGGCCCTCAGACAGCCCAGCCACAGTGCTCTGCCGCATGGCAGACAAGGCCGTGGATGGCACCAAGCTTAGATACCTTTCACCCCATTGCACACAGCATCCCAGCAGCTCACCAGCTCAGACAGGAGCAGGGCAGCCCCCAGTGTGTCTGGAATGGCTGTGGCCCCCCACCGCTCCTTCTGCAGAACCCGGGCAGCCCTGCCCAGGGGACCCAGCGGATGGAGCAGGGGGGGCAGCATTGCCCAAACCACCTCCTGATTCCACCCAAGGCTTCAGAAAATGTAAATTTTGCCTGCAATCTGTCTCAAATGCATTGTGCAGTCTGCTCACCCCACGCACACCCCACCTGCCTCTCCCCACAGTAGGAACTGCACGTGGCAGCAGCAGCAGCTTCACCCAGAGCCACTTTGGGTCAGTCTCAGTTCCGTGAACAAAAGCTGCTTCCCCAGCTCATTTCCTGACAAAGCTGATGGCCTGGGCCCTTCTGGGGACCCAGCACTTGCTGGGAGGCAGCAAGGGAGGGAATTAAGAACGATTTCCTCTGCCAGGGATAAGATCTCTAAACAAGCTTCTCAGCCAAGAATTTTAATTTTTTTAAATTTTATTTTACAGGTTTTGCAAGGGAATCTTGTTCTCCAGAACTGCATCCGCCTCCAACCCCACTTAGAGCTGCCAAAGCCTGCACCTCCCCTGGGGCCAGCCTGCAAGCGGCAGAGATGGATGGGATGACACGGGCATGACTTCACCCTTCTGTCCTGCCGCCAGAGCCAGGGGCTGTCAGGACCCCCCAAGGACCCCCCTGCTCTGGCGCTGTGCTNAGCCATGGGGTGCCACAGCCCCTGCTCCAGCGTCGGGGCTGGATGAGGCCCCAGGGACAGAACCCCTGTGAGGAGCCGCAAAGCCCAGCGTGACTCCAAGCACTGACTCCGCTCCCTCCACACAGACCCAGCCCCACAGTCACTCCTGTTTAACCCAGGAAGGGCCAGTGTCTGTGGTCATGTGAAGGACGCTTATGCCTCCTCCCCCCCAAAAAAAAGCTTTCTAGGAATCAGCGATGGCACTAAACTGGCTGTGCAGGGTTCACCTCCCCTTCCCCACGAACTCAAGCAGGTTTTTATCTCTCTGTGAGCCTCAATCCCTCCTTGTGACACAGACGTACCCCAGTCCTGGCCCTGTGTCTGGGAAACACAGACAAATGTTCCCCAAACCACTGTAGCCGACAAGAAATAAAAGCCCCTGCCTTGCTCCTGCCCTGGAGGTTTGCAGCCCCCCTTGCTTGTAGGCTGTTGTGGGATCAAACGCTTCAGGCTGATTTATCCATGGGAGGTGGAAGCCCAGACAGATGGGAGGGAGCGAAAGCCCCGCCGGGCGATAAATCACAGCAGGGTAGCTCTGCCTGCCCCGCTCTGCGGCTGTGCCGGTCACCGCATTCCCAGCGGGATCGATGCTCGAGCCCTGAGCTGTGTCCGTGTCCCATTCCCCGGGGAGGGCAGACGTCCCAATCCCCAGGCTTGCTGCAGCCCGGCATTATCCCGGCTGTGCTCCCCACCCGGCACAGCCCCGAGCAGGGACCGACCCCCGGTGGTGACCAGGGGACAAAGCTGCAGGCTCAGCAGGTTTCCCACTTCCCCTCTTTGCTCTCCCAATCCAAGGAAACGTGACGCCCTTGGGAAGTTTCCTGGAAAGCTGGGGAAGCACAGTCGCTGCTGGGATGAGCCTGCCAGCAAGGGCTGTCTCGTGGGATCCGGGACAGGACAACCTGCCTGGAACTTACGCTCAAGGACGTCTGTCTTGCAGAGCTCAGCACAGCACAAGGAGACCCGAACGGGCTTTTGATGAGCTTCCAGCAAGATAAAGGAGCTTCCCTGACCCCGCTCCATCTCCCTGAGCGAGATCATCAATAAACCAGCGCTGCTGCAGCCTGCGGCTCAGACGGGCTCTCGACTCTAATGTCCACACGTGTCAGGTGCTTAAATTAATGTCACCGCTGAAGAAAGGAGGGGGTGTCCGCCCCAGGGGTCCCCTCTGGTGCCGAGACTTGTCCGGGCTGCCCATCCATCAGCAGGGGAGAAGAGAAGAGCCTAGCAGGCAGCTGCTCCTGAGGAAATACGTGGCTCTCAGCCCTGCGTGTAGCAGAGTCCGAGGCTCTGACCAGAGAAGATTTTTGTCCCAAACCGGCCTCCAAACCTCCAAATTTACTGACCTGCTCTATGCGAACAGCCACTAAAAACTCTGGCAGGTTCGGGCTTTGGGGCTCCCTCCTCGGGTGCCATTAGTGGGTGTAATGAGCTGGAGATAATTGCTGCCTCTGGGACACAATTAACTCTTTCCTGCCCTGGTCCAGCTGGGGTTTTTGCATCCCACAAGAGCAATTCCCTCCCTCCTCCCCCCGGCTTCCGTAGAAAACTTCTATTCCTCTTCCTTCTCAAAGTGAGCTTCTGAATCAGACTCTGACGAATACCACGAGTTCACTGATGTGTGGCTGTGATTTAGAGTTGGAATATATTTGGAATGTATAATTTATTTCAGGTATCTGAGGCACCAGTGAAACTGGGAGCAAGCAGTGAGTAAATCAGTCATACCCTTGTGATGATGGGGGCTGCAGCCTTTATGTTGCTCTGAAAATCCTGCTTCCATGCAGCCAGGTGAACATGATGAATGATGGCTACTGTTTGGGGCTGATTTATCCCTAATCAGGGACCCCAGAGGAGGTGGAGATGTTGGGATACTTTAATGACAGTGCTGCCATTGGGACATAACCTCTCATAGAAAGGTCAGTGTTGCACAGCCCTCTGTCCTGGGATGGGGATCACCTTGAACCAGGTGCTGCCCAAAGAGCTCCAAACCTGGCACCCACCTCCACCCACCAGGTACCATCTGGAAGCAGCAGAAGAGGAACAATGCACAAAGCCCACCCTCCTCCCTGCCTCTGTGGTGGTTGCCTTTACAGCAAATCACTGTTTCAGAAATGCAGAAGATGTGAAATATGAAGACAGAAATTGCCAGCGACTTTTAATTTGGGTTCTGCCAAATTTTCTGTTCCACCTATTGATTTTCCATACAGATTAATCCCTGCTCCCAGCCCTCTCTGACAGCCACTATCCGGATGTTTTGCTTACCCTGAGTGTGGAAATATATGTTTTATTAAGTGTCAGAGCTCACTAATGAGAAGAAGGAGGAAAATCAATTGTCTTCTTATATCTTGATCTCAGACAGGACTAACAAGCTATTTTGATGCTGTGGACAGGACAGGCAGAGTGACAAACAGAGTGACAGTGGCTGTCAGCTTTGCCACAGAGACAGCTCAGCTGATGAGGGGGGTGAAGGGTTAGGTGGTGTTAGATTCTTCAAACACATTTGTATGTGTATTAATTCAAAGAGATTCATATATAAATCCTATCGTTTAATTGATCCCTGATGCAAAGTGATGGAAAACTCTAAAATTTCAGCTGCAGACTCTAAGCAAGTTTATTCTCCTATCCCTAAAACCAAGAAAACAGCTTGGCCAGCTGCTCAGGGTAGGGGCAGCCAAAGGGATTCAATCTTTCCATGCTGAAATTGGGATTCAGGTTAGTATTTATGGCAATAGAAGTACAAGCAAGCTCAGTGCAAGTCTTTGCACAGCTCCAGCCATAAACCCCGTTTCAAACATGCACCGTGCTGTGCTCATAGAAAGTGCTCAGGTGGAACAAGATGAGCATTAAGGTCCATTCCAGACCAAGCCATCCTGTGATTCTATGATTCCATGATTCCTCCTTGGGCATCTGGCACAGGGCCCAGTTGGAACAGGAGGCAAGGAAAGCTGGACCTCCACGGGACTCTTCTCATACCACGGAGGCTGACTGGAAAGGACAGCTCCAGTTCCCAGCACACACAGTCCGAACAACAGGATCGAGACCCATGACACGAGCATTAACATTCATTTCCCACAGAAACTTTGTGTAATTATCAAATACTGATCTCCAGTGGCCCTTCTCCCCAAAGAAGGCTACCAGCCTGCTTTCACTCATATTCGTTATCTCCCTGGTCTGTTAGAGGATCACACCTGACAATTGTATCATTAATCTCTTGGCAGCTGTGAAATGAAACAGTAAGCTCCGACTGCCCTGAGAAGATGCATTGATTTCTTAAAATGACAGATCGCCTCCTCCCTTGATGTTCAAGCAGGAGCTCAGGGCTGGCGTTATGGATCCTGCCTGTCATTCAATTAAAAAAGCTTAGCAGAGATGCTCCAGCTGAGCACACCAGACAGCATTAAGGCTAAGCCCTGACCCAAAGATTTAATAGCAGGGAGTACGAAGGCACCTTCAGCCCCGGGGGCTTGTCCAGTTTGCTGATGAGTTCACCAGTTGTGGTATGGAGCTTGCCACCAATGTACCAGACAAGCCACTCTCTTCTCCACGGTAACACAGCTGACTGGGCAGCCAAGTCCCATAAGGAAAGCAGAGCAGGAAAACCCCTTCCTCCCCAGAAGGAAGCTTGCTGCACTTAATGGAGCATTTTATATCCTATTTCAACACAGCTCTTTCATAAGGATTATATGTTTAACAAAACTCTGGACACTGTGAAACAGACTCAGTCTCACTGTGGAGGGTGAGGCACTAGTGACTGGCCTCAGATGGACTTTGCAAGATTTTCCCCCAAAAAGCAAATAAGCCCCCATTCACAGCAATGTCATAAAGCCCAGCAGGCTTCATCTGAGATTTAGATTAGATATGAGGAAGAAATTCTTCCTGTGAGGGTGGTGAGCCCCCGGCACAGGTTGCCCAGAGAAGCTGTGGCTGCCCCATCCCTGGAAGTGTTCAAGGCCAGGTTGGACAGGACTTGGAGCGATGTGGTCTAGTGGAAGGTGTCCCTGCCCATGGCAGGGGGTGGAACAAGGTGACCTTCCAGCCCAAGCCATTCTGTGAACCTATGATTCCACGGCTCCATCATTCTACATTCCATCCTCCCCGGTTCCACCGTCCCATTGTGACACAGCAGCGGGCACAGAGTGCCGCGGTGCTGCCCCGTGTCACTGCCGTGTCACCGCTGTGCAGGCGCAGCGGTCACGTCTCACAGAGCAGACCTGCTCTCCCCACGACGCCCGGTGTCACCGAGCCTGGAGCCTGCGAAGGTACGAGGGACCGGGGCGGGGGAAGCGGCTGGGAGGGACATAACTGGGATTCACTGCCGTCGCTACCCACGGCTGGGGCGTGGAACGGGATGGGCTTTAAGGTCTTTCCAACCCAAACGATTCGGTGAATTACGGAGGGGAGGGTATGAACGACTCCGGGGCTTGACCTCGTTCGGCCGCGGCTCGCNGCGGGTGGATCCGGCCGGGCCGCGCCGGGACCGGAGCGCTTGGACACAGCTCCCCGGGCCTGAAGAGCACCGGGACACAGCTCCCGGGGCCTGGCGAGGTGGGCCAGAGCCCGAGGGGGCAGCCCCTGAGTGCCCCTGCGACCGCTTCAAACCCCGGCCTGGGTGAACACAGAGGCCCCTCCTTGGGTGAACACAGAGCCCCCCTCCTTGGGTGATGCAGCCCCCCACCCCCCCCGGCTGCAAACAGAGCAGCAGCGCAGGGAATTCAGCCAGCCCTCCCTGGCAGGGAAAGAAAGAAAAGGGGGGATGTAAAAACATGGGGAAAAGCAAGGAAAACAAGCACAATGACAGCTCAGTGTGTGGGCAAACACATTGCTCAGCAGAGCCAAATCCCTCCAAGAGTGGGGAACGTCACCTGGCGCGTGTGCTGGTCCTGCTGCTTCATACACTGTGCTGGGAGCTGGCACTGCTTTGGTTTGGGTCGGGGTTTTTTGTGGAAAGAAAAAAAGTGAAAAGGAAATACAGCTTGTTTTTCTTTTAGTTGACAGCTCTCTTGGAAGATAAAGTTGCAAATGACTGACTTACTATAAACTGTGTTGCAGCTCAGGGCCAGACAGCTGAAAGGTTTACAAAGGCCTGGAATCCCTATGAGGAAGTGTTATTAGCTCTGTTATGCATTTCAGGAAAATGAGGCCAAGAAAAATGGCTTTGTCAAGTAGATCTCACTATCTAGCTTCTACAGGGCATATAAGAATTAAGATATCCCAGTTAGATATTTAGATCATAGTTCCAGAATACTGTATTTACTTTGTTTTCAAATCAAGTGTGTCCAGCTTGTGAAAGCCACCTAAATGTCCAGCTGGGTTCTCATTACAGTACCACTGACAACAGGGACACAGAGCATTCATTTAGCTAATTGCTGTTTATGGTACATAAGCTGTGTGAGCCACAGGCACTTCAGCTAAAGCACAACAGAGAAACACCTTCCACCTTGGCACAGATGGCACTGCCAGCCAGGGCACATCTTTGCCAGTAAATGAAGCATAAAATCATCCCAGAATAGTTTGAGTCGGAAAGGACGTTAAAGTTCATCTCATTCCAACGCCCTGCCACGGGCAGGGACATCTTCTATTAGACCAGGTTGCTCCAAGCCCCATTCAACTTGGCCTTGAACACCTCCAGGGATGGGACAGCCACAGCTTCTCTGGGCACCCTGTGCCAGGGCCTTACCACCCTCACAGGGAAGAATTTCTTCCTACTATCCTCTCTAACCCTGCCCTCTGACAGTTTGAGGCCACTCCCCCTTGTCCCATCCCTCCAGGCCCTTGTAAGCAGGTATGATTAAGCCAGCAGAAGCGGTGCTGCAAGAACCAGTGCCTGAACACCTCCACAACAGTCTGTTACCTGTTTATTGGTGCTTTTCATGTGTGTCATTCTCTTACTGTCCATTGCAGAAAAGCAAGAAAGCAAGTAGACCTCATGGTCTGAGATGATGCAAACTAAAACCAAAGATAGGGAAAGCAGCACATCACTGAAATTATTGTCAGGTTATGACTGTCAATCCACTGGTGAAGGTAGAAGTGCAAGGAAAACACTGTCATTCCTCTTGGAATTGTGTTGTTCTGCCTGCTGCATTCCAGCTCACGTGGGGGCAGAGGGTTAATTTGAATCACCAAGGTGATTATGTAGCTGTAGGAACTGGCTGAGAAGAAGGGCCTCAGCATGGCAGATTACAAAGAGAGAAAAATAGACATCTCCAGAGACGCAAAAGAATGGAAAGAAATTGCTTACAGGAGTACAAAGGCAGCTAATTAGAATGAAACAAGATAATGAGATAGGGAGAAGTCTTGGCAGAGTGCATCAGAGAATAGTTCCTGTCAGTGAAACTATTAAATAGAGGTAGAACCTCTCAAGGGCGGGTAGAGGGAGACCAGTTGGAAGACATATAAGTAGACGGTACAAAACATTAGAAACCATACAAGTATAGAGGAAAATTCCTCTGGAACTACATCTAGTCTGACAGTTCCTTACAGGCTAAGCTTTAATTAAGAGAGAAGAGTCACAGCCATGATTGTACTCCCTCACAGCTGCTTTTCCTTGGGTTCCTAATGTTATTATTGTTGCTTTCCTACACAGCACCCAAGCTTTGGAAGCATGGCTAAGGTTTTGCATGAGACTGAAACCGGTTCGGACAGTACCGCACCCAGAGAAGAACAGGACGGCAATGCCAGGATGGAGCAGTACCTGAGAAACAAAAACCTTGTTCTGGATTTCTTGCGCTCTGACCTGACCCCGAACCACCTCCAGTACCACTGGAACAAAATTCATCTTCTGAAGAAGTGTTACTTTTACTTGAAGTTTGAGCCCAGACACATGTGCGTGAGAGACCAGAACAATATGATGATTTTTGCTGACATCTTGCAAATAGCAAACCCCTGCCAACTCCAGAAGATCAAGAAGGTAGGAAGAAAACAGACTGAGATCCAGCTGGCACTTTTAAGTGAGCTGTTGGAACAGTTGGAACAAGGTCGGGAGGAGTTGAGCCGTTACGTACAGATCTGTGACGTGGAAACTTTCCTCTCCCAGTGGGACTTGAATATAAAGAGAGTGCTCAAGCTCTCCATGTTTTTCAATAAGCTCATTGCCCTGGAAGAGCCAAGAAAGCTCCATGTCAAGCACAGTTTGGTGTCACAGATACATCTTGGAGGTGCTCCACACCCTCCCATTAGTTTTTCTCTCTATATAAAGAAGCCGCCGATTTTTGATCGGGTAGAGTCGTTTGCATGCCAGACCTGGGCCCAGCTCAAGTGGTTCACTGAAAGTCAAGAGTCACACCTTGAACGGTGGCAGCTGGAGATCAAGCTGGTGACAGATGACAGTCAGACAGAACCAGGGTACGGCCGGACCCAGGAAGTCATCGCCAACCCGTGTGTAATCAACCACCTGCAGCCTGGCAGGTTGTATGAGTTCAAAGTGAGGCGATCCGACACTCACACGCTCGTCTACTCACAGTGGCAAGACTGCATTATATTGAAGACAAAAACTCACCCTGTTGAAGACGCCAGGGAAGCCCCCAGCCGCAGCCTGATGAGGCGGCTCACAAGACCGACTCCCTCGCTTTAATGGTTTCATGAAAAAGATGAGTAAGAGTAATTAAAAATAAATTGTTTAAACAGTTTGCATAAAAGCAAACTCGTTCTGTTTTCAACAGCAATTTTACAGGCGCCTTCCCAAAATCTTTCCAGGTTAGTGGTAACCCATTTGAAATTTCTCACAAAAAAAAACACCTTTAGGCAGCATTTGGGACTCAGCATTTGTGTCCCACTGCCAGAGGCGACAGGTGGGAGCAGCCAGAACCAGGAAGTCTTGCAGGACACCTCCGAAGCAGAGCACAGGAGGAAGAAGCATCTCCATCATCCAGTGCTTTCCATCCACTGAAGGATGCTCAGTGTCAGCTTCTTCCAATGATGTTTTGGGTTTTTATTGTCCTTCCTCCAAAATACCTGAACTGAACTCTAAGCTCTTCAAATCACCCACCCAGACTTATGTCCATCACTGGTTTCTCTCACCCTCTACACCTTGAGCCTTATAGGTACCTAAGCATGACTTCACCCCTCTATAGTGCATGAAAAGGTCGCTTTAATTAAAAAAAAACAACCAAAACCCAACAATAAATAACCCCCAAGCCTCCCAACAAACAGGGAAGGGTAATACATCAACATGTAGAAAATTATTTTTCTGCCAAAAAACTGGAGCTAATGTAAATTTTCTTTTTTAACATTTGGTTCAGTCCAAACAGAGCTGTCCCCAGACAGACTCTAGTCAAACCATCACATAAACAGACCTTTTAGTAATAAAATTTATTACTTAAATAAATTCAAATCATTTTTACAATTATGGCTTAAATATCAAAAAAGGAATGTTGAGGTTCATTCTTATAAACAATCAAAGCAGATAAAAATATTTGTATCCAAAAGATCATTTGAGGTTTGCTGCAAGTCACAGACATACAAAAGATAAAAACCTGCCGCATTTCAAGTTCCTTAATTCACACTCGTGACACTTGACATTTCATTTCTATTTTTAAAAAAACCCAACAATTTATTGCAGTAAATTGATTGTCCTACACAGATCTGTCCAAATCCTCATAAACAGTTCAGCTGGCCTGCTGCTGGGTTCGCCACTGGCTGTCTGCACAGGTTCCCCTTGTTCAATTTGTGCTCAAGCTCTAGCTAGTGCCGAGGAAATTAAGTTAATGCTGTTGGATGAACTGACATTTGTTTCCTGCAGCCACGTGCTTTTGTCTTTGTGGAGAACACAGCCTGTGACCGGACAGATGCCCTGGGCACCACGCTGCCAGGGCGTTCCTACTGGGATTACCAAAAGTTTGGTATTTTAAGAATATTGCTCAAACACAAAATTATTTCAAAAGAAAATTCAAAACCCTGCATGCAAATGAAACCAGGCTAATTTGAACTTTTTTTCCTCTATTGATTTTTATGATTCTCTCCATGAGCATAAGGACAAGAACATGATATTCAGCTGTCACTACTGTCTATAAAAAGTTTAATTGCACTTTCTGCTATCCCTGACTATTGCATGGCGAGCTCTCCAGGAACCTGCTCACAACGCCAGCAGCCCATGGGCCCAGCCTGGCTGTAACTGCTGCTTGGGTGCATTTCCTAATCACCACTTATAAAATACATCCTCAGAGGGAAAAAAAAAAAAGTATATTGCCTTGCAACACACAGGTGACCAAGCAAAGCATTTCAATCTACCTCCATGGAGTAGAAATTAACACTTTTTTCCCCATAAGGACAAAGGGAGTTGCTTTATGAGGACTCTCTTGGCAAAACCCCTCCAAGAGCACTGATTAAGCCACTACACTTGGGGTGAGTCTCCTTGTTTGTGTTACACATATGAAATAACCAACACAAAACCCAGGGGAGAAACTCTTCACTTACAGGAGATCATAAAAATGAGACCCACTGGCTCTAAAGGAACCAAGGTGGCTTTGTTAAAATGAAGCTGGCACCGTGCTAAAATAGTTATTACAACAATTCCAGCATTTTCTGGTATTCTCCATAACATCTCAGAGCTAGATGATTGCATTTCAGTAGTCCACAGAATGATCCCCAGACAATCTTATTTTGGAGTTGCAATAATATTTGCTAATCAGGCTGGTGCAGAATCTTTTAAGATCCCACCCAGGATGACTTCAAAGAGGAACAGTGAATTTTAAACCTTACCAGCTTTTATCAAGCATCTTTAGAACCAGCAGAAGGTACTTCCTATGGGTTTTCATCCTTCATGGAATTGCCAGCCATATGCCCTCCATTATGCTCCAGCAGGACAAGAGCAAGCCTGGGTGGTCTTTGGCATACAGCTCAAACCCCCCGAAGGCAGACTGCAGGAAGGTAGTTTAAAACTAGGAAGAGAACAACAAAGCTTCTCCACAGGCTCTGAAGTCAAGTCTAACGCAGAGTCATGAGAAGAAACACTGCGTTAAATGGAGACTTTTCCAGACACAATGCTTTCCTACTGCCATTCCTCCACACAGGAAAGGGCCATGCTGGATTTCAGTAGCAGACAGGACAAAATTCCTCCTGCCATAGCGCTGTGACATCACAGGGATCCATGCCACAAGGAAAACTCGTGTCCCAGCACAGTACAGACTTGGTACAACACCACGATTGCATCTCAGCTCCGTCCCACATGAACACCTAAGGACAGCCAAGCATGTGGTTTGGGGAGAGCTGAGGCAGGCACTTCATACATTCAGAATTGAAATGAGATAAAAGACACCCTCCTTCAAAACTGTCATGCTTCCAAAAGCAGCTCCATGATTCTCACAGGGCACCGTTCACCACAATACATCTCTACCAGCCAAATGTCACTGGGTGAAAGCAGCTTCTCTGGCAAACCACAGCTTCCAGCTCACAGCAGTTTGGCTACAGACCATATAAAAATACATTACACACATACACGCCTTGGTGCACTCATCAAACCTCCGTCACTGCTCTTAAAAACTCAGGCCATAAGGCTGTGAAACAAATTCACAGAGCTAGAAGTTAATAAATTAAAAGCAGCTTTAAAAAATGTGGGGTAGGAAGTGGGGGGGGGGGCTCAACAGGAGATTTCAAATAAAATTCTGAACAGTTTAAAATGGGCTGACAAATCCCAACATTTCGTGGTAGGAGTCGTCCCCACTTTTCATTGCCTTTATGCTGGTGAGGACAACCTCCTTCATACCAAGAACACATAAATCTATTTACAAAATCACCGTGGCCTTGGTGATGCGATATTTACATGCTCACTGAACAACATTTTGGCTAGACAAAGAGTGGTGCATGCATCTCTCATTGCTTTCCTCCTTCACTTTAAAAAAAAAAAAAAAAAAAAAAAAAAAAGGAAAAAATGAGAAGTCTTAAAAATCCCCCGTCCTTGGATTTAAAATGAGAGGCAGTGCTCAGAAGCTTTGGTCCTCCATGGCAAACAGCAGCTTGCTGTGCCACTCCACTGCATGCAGTCGTTCCACCCCGATGAATGGACTGAGCATTTGATCCCCAAAGTGCAACTCTGACAGCTGGAGTAAATATTTGGTCCCCCCAAACGGCAGCTGCAGTGGCAGGTAGGATGAGGGTTCTGCTGAGCAACTTACAGTTACAAAAATAGTATCATCATCAGTAAAGTCACATGCCCATCATCCATCTCCAATGCTTTTTGGTTTGCTAGAATTGAAAGTTCCTGCCCAAGGTTGCACTGATTAAAAACACCCCAAGATGCTGAAGCAGACGCTGAAGCTGAGTTGTCACGGTGCGGGAAGCTCCCAGATCCCCCGCTGCATTTGGCTCCGTAGGTCATTGAATAATGGAAAGATTTGGTCCTTCCCAAGGCACACATAATGCAGTTCAGGCAGAGGGGGCCCCTCCTCACCGGCGCAGGGCTGGGGTCCTCCTGACACGAATCTCCTGGGCTGCAGTGCAGCAGTTGTGATTGTAGTAATGCTGGAGCAGCCTCCCCCACAAAGGGTTGCACTCTAGGAGGTACCGGTTCCCTGTGGGCACAGGGATGGGGACAGCAGGTTAGTGGCCAGAAGAGGCTTGGCTGATACCATTTTTGTCTATAACCTCTAGCTAAGGGGGCTGGGTCACTTGCAGGGACGTATCTGTGAAATCCCAGCTCCCTTTTCCATGCTGTCATATCTGCGAGCAGCTTCCCTACATACCACAGCCTACACCTGTGTGATTAGGAGCAAAATGAGCTGCCAGATTTTTCTTAGGAGAGAGCTCTAGCATGAAAGCAACAGAAACAACATGGTCCAAAACAAAGGGTGAGAAAAACTAACTATATTTGCTGTATTCAAGCTGTGAATGAGCCCTGCTTTGCCCAGATTGCCCAATTTCAAACCCCCAGACTAAAAGGCAGAAGAATAAAGCAAGACCACTGGTTGTACTGGTTTGGATCACCACCCCTTTATCCAAGCAACCCATTCCCCTGCAGGCCTGTGCATGGTTCAAGGATACCAACCTATGATGCAGAGTCCTTCCTGAGCTCGTGTGATGGCAACATTGATCTGGTTTGGGTCGGTAACAAACCCCAGGTATTTCTTCTGCCAGCTCTTTGTGGGCTTCCTGTCGATCTCAGACCGGGGGCAGGAGCGTACTGTTGACAGGATCACATATCTCCATTCACTTCCTAGAAAGTAGAAGCAAACCAGATTTTTTTTGAAGGAAGCATCTGGCCATTTCTCCACCCCGCAGGACAGTCACTACTCTACTGCCACCCTCTGGGTTTCTCCAGCTTTGGAGGCCTTTGGACTCCTGGTTGTTGCTTTCCAAAGAGAATGAACAGCTGGCAGTTCTCTAACACCCTTCTCAGATACAGAATCACAGAATGGTTTTGTTTGCAAGGGACATTCTGTGTTCCAACCTCCCTGAGATGGGCAGGGAACCGTTCACTGGAAATCTTCCACTAGAGATCCTCCACTCCTGCCTTCAGCAGCCTCACCATGCCCAAGCACTCCAGAGGCTTCCAAAGGATTTATTATAATCACAAATCACCTAGAAATCTGGTCTTCCATGGCTGAAATGACCCTGGGGTAGGGTTTGCTCAAAGACTGTACCTGTGAACAGCTCCTCAGGAAAGCGGGAGGGGACAGACCCAACCCTCCCCCTCCTGTCCCCTCACCTTGGCTCTTCATGATGGTGCAGACGGTCACCCCGCGGATGCCCTCCCTCTGTAGGCTCTTGTTGATCTCGGACACCTGGGCGCTGTAAGGGCTCAGGATGGCGATGCTCTCCGGCCGGATGGTGCCATCTAGTGTCAGCTGCTTGGCTATCCTCACCTGGAGGGACCAGCGTCCTGCTCACCTGGGAGCGGGGCCGGAGGGCAGAGCCGCCCAGCAGCCCTCCCCAGGGCAGCGATGGCTCCTGCCTTGGGGTCACGCTGCCCTACACCTGCCTCTGCCAAGGGGCGTCCTGGTGTGCTGCAGACCCGGGAGGCACCAGGCAGACACTGCTGATCTTTATATCTTTATCATCCCTCCACAATTCCAGCACAACACCCTCCCTTCTGCATCCCCAGCAATCCCCCAGGACCCTGCTCACCGCCTGCGCCACTTCCTCCAGGTTAGCTTTGGAGTTCTCGTTTCCTTCCTCAGTAGAAATCATGAGGGAGTGCTCCTTCCCTTCCATGTGGCCAAAGATGATGGGGCAGCAGTTGTTCTCTCTGTGGTGGAGCACACTGGGTTTCTGAGGAAGCTGAGGACATGTTCTCAGCCGCCTTTCGTAGAACTCCTGGGATGGGAACTCGCAAATGCTCTTGTGCTGGCAGAGAAATGGGGGGAAACTGAGGTGAACAGAACCCAAGGAACTTCTCAGCCTGCAGCATCTTTCTGGGCAGGCTTCACCCACAGTGCCATTCTGCTGGAGCTGGCACTGGTATATTCCTATATAATTCTGTGTCTAGGAAGGGGAAACACTAATAGGGAATATCTGATGCTCAAGGTAAGCCCTGATAGCAGCATTTTGTGTGATGGAGAGGAGACAATCCACTGGAGGGCCTCACCATGCGGTACTGCGTGTCCAGCATCCACGCCTGTCCCTTGTAGCGCTCAAAGAGAGACGTCTCCATGCCAAGACTCTTGCAGACATCGTTGTTAACCACCGGCCGCAGCTGTTTGTGATCCCCCAGCAGAACAACCTGGCAGGAAGGGCAGACACCTCAGCTGCAAGGTGGTGGCACTGGCAAAAGCCATCAGCTCTTTGAAAGGCTGTTTGTACACGGACATTCGGTGCTGCTTATTTATGTTACGCTTACAGCAACCTCAGCCAAAGACCACATTGGACACGATATAAAGATTCTGTCCTAGATAATGTTTCCGTCTGATGGGAGGGAAAAAAAAGAGCTGTAGAATTCTAGAATCACAGAATGGTTTGGGTTGGAAGGAATCTTAAAGCTCATCTCGTTGCAACCCCATGCCATGGGCAGGGACACTTTCCACTAGATCAGGTTGCCCCAAGTCCTATCCAACCTGGTCTTGAGCATTTCCAAGGATGGGGCAGCCACAGCTTCTCTGGGAAACCTGTGCCAGGGCCTCCCCACCCTCACAGGGAAGAATTTTTTCCTGATATCCAATCTAATTCTGCCCTCTGTCAGTGTGAAGCCATTCCTCCTTGCCCTGTCACTCCACGCCCTTGTCTAAAGTCCCTCTCCAACTCTCTTGGAGCCCCTTTAGGCACTGGAAGGGGCTCTAAGGTCTCCCTGGACCCTTCTCTTCAGGTGGAACAACCCCACCTGTGTCTATGCTTCTTGCCATGTTAACACTTTGTACCTGGGCCAGAACATTCCTTTGGTGTCAGCAATACCCACCCCATAAAGATGCACAAACCTTAAAACCCTAACAGTTCTTGGGAGAGCTGCATGGTAAAGGATGGAAAAGGTTCGAGAGCCCTGAGCAGCTGTCCCAGAGACACATCTTTGGCAGGGACATACCTTCTCAGCACGGCGGTGGCAGACCAAGGGGATGAGGGTTTCGGGCTCTGTGGACATGGCACACTCGTCGATGATTATCTGCCTGACGTTGAGCTGCTCCAGGGCGCTGGCAGACGCGACAGAGCAGGTGCACAGGATGACATCGTGACACGCCAGCTGATACGCACGGCCTTGCGACAACCAACTTTTGTACCTAGTGTCAAAGCAGAAAACGCCGGGTTATACATAAGAGAAACGCTTCCAGATTCCTCATGCAGGATCCAAGCAGAGGCTGTGCTTTCCCAAATGAGATTATGGCTTCACCTCCCTCCCCAGGATGAGCTGGTGCTCCCAAGAAAGGGCTTTGGATGGTACTGTACTTTGTCCTGAACTCAACAGGGCAGGGGGTCTGGGTGAAGGATTCAAGGTTCACACAGGTATAATAGGAATTTTGGTCCAGATGGACAATGGCACCAGTGCAGAAGTGATTCTGAGGCTCTGTGCTATACCATTAACCTCGAGCTCATCACTTTTTGTCATTATTCTGAACACACAGTTTATTAATCTGTGCTTCAGAGGTGGCACACAGCCAAAGTCAGCCGTCTCTCACCAGGGTCTCTTCCTACTCACTCCTTTGTTTCTTCTTCTGTGATCTCCTCTCCGTTCCTCACCCGAGCGTCAAAGTGACAGATCTCCTGCCAGAATTTGCTGGGCTCCCGCCGGATGCGATGGTGCAGGATTATTTCGCTGAATAAAGAGTCAATATATAAATATTTTCCCTCAACACTGAGACCTGAGTGATTTCTTCTACAGTGAAGCAGACCACACCACCTGCCTATGTGGAGAAACCCCATTAGGTAAAAAACTCACAGCTAAACGTTCCCGTCTTTGTAGACCCAATAATTCAACCTCAAGGACATAAAATACAACCTCTTCCCTTTAGCAGCTGCAAGCAGGAATGAAGTCAGAGACATTCTGGGCTGTTCCAAAAGGAGATGAAAACATCTAGGGACTTTTCAACAACCTGGGTTTCCTGACTAGGTGCTGCATTAGACTGTACACATTCACTTGAAAAGATTAATTACAAATTAATTAGAAAGCAGGTTAATAGTGCTGCTCTGCAGTGGTGGAGTGAAACTGTATTTGCCCTGGCTTGTTCAGCGTTACTGATGCAGAAGCCACCTCTCCCCAGCACCCTAGGAGCGTGCAGGGCCATGCCATCCTACCTGAGCTCACGTTTTGGCTTTGCATCCCGTAGGGATTTACGGGAGATGTTCCGGTTGCTCCCCGGGTATGGGAATTCCATCGTCTCAATGGCCTCCCCATAAACCCTCAGTGGTTTCAGGTTCTTCATCTTCATAAGCATCTCTGGAGAAGGAGAGCGGGTCTGCTCAGACAGCACCAGGCACTGGTGATGCTCAGGCCTGTCCCTCCCTGCCCCTCACTCATCATCCCATCTCCACTGGTCCTCGCCCTGCAGCGCAGGGTCTTCTGTGAGGACCAGCCCCACTTTCTGCCCCTCCACACCACGTGTTCTCCCTCCCACCAGTACAAGCCATGTCAGGGGCTTTAAAGTTGGTAGTTACCAGCCACGACATCAACAGACTTGTTGGATGGGCCACAGTACAAGATGCACTTTCTCCTGTTGTGCTTTTCATCTTCCAAGCATGGTGTTTGGTCCTTCTCAACACTCTCCTCATTCAGTTTATGGAACCAGTAAACAATGTGGGTTCCAACAACCGTCTTCCCTGTGCCTGGGAAAAAAAGGAGCATGGTGAGAACATTTTAACCACAACACTCATGCTCTGGATCAGCATCCAGCTGATCAGCCATGAAATAAAATCAAGAACAGAGGGGACTGCCTTGCACAGCTGTAAGTGATGCCAACCCACGCTCCCTTCTCCTGGCTCATCAAGGGTCCTATGGAAAGCAGCAGATCAGCTCTCACCTGCCATTCATACCACAGCAGGTGTGTTCTGCTGTCCCCCCTCACCTGGTGGGCCTTGGATGAGCGTGAAGGATTTTCTCAGAGCATCCAGAATAGCCTGGTTCTGACTCTCGTTAAGTTTCCGGCTGCTGCCGGGGATATCAAAGGATTTTTGCTGCAGGAATCTGGATGTTGTCACTGTTACAGCAAAGAGCCAAGAAAACAAATTTAAAGAAGGTTACTGAGGGCAGCACAGAAGTGATTCAGCAAGAGGGTGCAGCAGGTACCTAGTGATGTGTTCCACTACAAGACCACCTAGAAGTAATCCTTGTCCCATGCCAAGATAATTCTCTGCCCATGAGCCATCTCTGCAAGTCCAGGGGATGACAATCTCAGCCATGCCAGTCACCAGCAGGGCATCCCAAATTTCATAGCAGCTCCTTTGATCCCCTTGTCAGGGGAACCTCCTGGTGTGGGAGCATCACCTCTGTGGCAGGGGCGGAGAGAACTGCCAGGGCGCCTGCCTGGCCAGAAGCAAGTAGCCACAAGTTAATGAAGATTAATATTTGCGCTTACCTTTTTGAGGAGGTTCGTGGCCAAGGGCGATGCTTTGAGCAAGGGGAGAGGCATGCTTGAGCCTCCAAAGGGCTTTCTCTTTGCGTCTGACAGACAAGGAAAAAAAAGAATGAATGGAATGTAGCATAAAATAGCAAAAGTTGTAATGCAGCTTTGCACAGCTGCCTTACCTATTCTTTCTCTCTGCTTTGTTATTGCATTAACTCCTTCCACAAAGAACTTAAACAACAAATAGCTTAAACTTATTCTGCTCCTCTGCATCTGGGACCATTTCTCAACTGACTGAAGAGCTGAGTCTGCGAAGATGTTGAGAGCGAGGAGCACAGCTCCTGTCCCAACTTGGTTTTATTATGGCCCACCCCCTTTGACTGGATTAGCTTCCAATTTTTCCTAAAATTCATGATGCAAAAGGAAGCACATTCTCCCCTGAGAATGCTACAGCACTGGGGGTGCACAGCAGCCTATGCTGTGTACAAGGAAGGGCAAACTAGACATCAGCCCTGATTTAAAAAAGAGCAGAACTTGCTTTGCACCAACAACAAAGGGGAGTGATTTGGAAATCAGGGAGCTCTTCTGCTAAGCAAACCCCACTCCAGGGCTTCACTTGGCCTTTTATAACAGCAGCAACCCAATAACATAAGAAGCAGGTGCTGAGGGAAATTTCAGCACCTTCCCCCATCTCCCCATTCTCAGGGACAACCAGAAGAGCATGAGACCCTCTGGAGAACAGACCTGAGGAGTGCTGCCACATCCCGCAAAGAGCCACAGCCCAATAGTATGGCCAGTCAGAGCAAGGGTGAGGGCAGGTTTTTCAGGGGATCAGCCACAGCAGTGAGGAAAGCCCATGGGGGTGCAGCAGAGGGGTCCTGTGGGAAGCCAGGTTAACCAGAGCACACTGCTGAGCCCACTTACATGTCTGGCAACATCTTTGGAATGAGCTCCACTGTGAACCTGGCAGAATCGTGTGAGATCTCCACAGGGATGTTCTCCATAGACATATAGTGGATGTAAAAGTTCATAGTCTGCTGACCAGACCTGTCCGACTTCTCGTCATCGTTGAACTCCTCCGTGACCCCGTGAGCCACCCAGGTGTAGGTATCAGGATCAACCATAAGTTTGTTCTCTGGTTTGCCATTGTCAAGCAAAGACAGGTTCTGGAGGCCATGGCTAAGGCATTCCTCATCACTCTGAAGGCTCTTGGGAAGCTTCAGCCCACCTAAACGAATGCATAGGTAACAGTGGAAGAAGTCCACTTCAATGGAGCACTCCTCCAACCACTTCTTCTTCAGCACAAAGCTCCCTTGCAGCTGTCCTTTGCTTGTCCTTTGCTTTGCCCACTTTATTTTAATATCATGGATGACAATCGAGTCGTTTTCGGCCACGGCACACACCGCAGACTCCATGGCACTCATGGGCATCCACACCTTGTTGTACTCCGTCGTGCTCTTGTACCTGTCCTTGGACTGCAGCGTGGCGTAGGCCGAGAAGCAGTCGATCGGCTTCTCCATGTGCTGCAGGCAGACCTCAAACCGCGGCGTCACACACCACAGCTGCACGAAGGGCACCAGGAAGCCCCGGCTGACGTCGGTGGTGAGCTGGAACTGCAGCGCGTCTCCGGCGCTCAGCTCCAGGGACAGCTCCATGTAGTGGGAGCAGGAGCTCTTCCGCACCCAGCCTATGTGCCGCTGGTACAGCTCCTTGCTCTGCCGCAGCAGAGACGCGGCCCTGTCAAACTCCTCGTTCCTGATGGCCTTGAGCACATCTTGCCACGTCTGGGTGTGGAAGAAGGTGACGCTCTGGTCGCAGAGGGGTCCTTCCTGCAGGCTCTGCTCCTTTGTCTCTGCAGAGTACATCCTCCTCTTCCAGCTCAGCCTGATGCTGCTCCGCTGCTGGATGAACACAGGCTGCTCAATCAGCTGAAGTGACCTGTAGCTAATTCTCTGTGGATCCGGAAGACTCTCTTTGTTCAGGGGAAACAGGGCTTTAAAAAACCTGCTCATCTCTTCGATATCCACCACAAAGGCAATCTTCTGCAGGACTTGGTCCTTCAGCTGGCTGGCCATCTGCAGGGAGTGGGCTCTCTTCTCGTACGTCATCGCCTGGGTATTCTTCCTGTTGAAGTCGTGACAGAGAAACTCGATGTCGTCCACAGAATAGATGAGGGGCTTCTTGCGGAGCACGGAATGAAGGTGCCTCTGGACCACAACATCCACGTACCGGCGGATGGGAGAGGAGGCCCAGGTGTAGGAGTCAACATGCAGGGAGTAATGGCCAGCCTTCGACTGGACAGTGGAGTTGGAGCGAGAGAAGTAGGAGCGACTGAGCAGCCTCCTGAACTCCAGGACCGCGGGGGCCAGCTTTGGGTGGATGTCATCAGTGACAACGAGGTCGAGCATCTTCTGGAAGTCACGGGCATTAGCAGCTGACTGCAGGTGCTCCCAAATGGGGCCCAGAAGACTGAACTCCATATTTTTAGGGGAGTCTTGTTCAGGAGGCATTTCTCCCAGGTGATGCAAGAGATGGATGGACAGAGGAATGATGTGGCTGTATTTGTTTTTCATCTGTGACAGCTGTGTAAGACTTGGCTCACACTGACACCGGAGAGGAGTGACATTTCTGGTCACCTCCTGGTTGGTGAGGAACTCGGCCACGAAACTATTGAACATGATCATTAACTCCTCTATCATCTGATGGGACCCCCTGTTACCTGGGGAACTTTCCTCATCTAGCCGGTCATAGAAACAGTCCTCCTGCAGCCGAAACTTCCGATGGATCCTGGAGAAGTGATAAGCCACAGCTATGCAGTCCTCCAGGGTATCAAAACGAAGGGCCTTTGCTGCTCCCCTGTAGCAGTTCTTAATGCAGAGCTCTGCCTCTTTGTAGGACAGCTGCCTGTCCGAGCGGATCATGGAGAGGGTGAAGATTCCCTTTAACATCTGATCAGTCTCCTTTTCTACGGTGACAAACAAGGAGATCACCCGCCGATCTTTCTGTGGCAGGAGGCTGCAGACGTCTTGGCTGATTTTGGGTGGGAACATGCACAGAGGCTCCTGCTTGGGAGCATAGTAGGTGACACCCCGCTTCTTTGCTTCCAGGTCCAAAGCACTGCCTTTGGGAATGATGCCAGCCACGTCTGCAATGTGGATCCCAATCTCATAGTGACGCCCAAGATCCCGAACGCTGATAGCATCGTCCAAATCCCTGGCACCTTGGGGGTCAATAGTGAAGGTCATATAACTCCGACAGTCCTTCAGACTTTCCTTGGTGAGGTTTATGTTGCCATTGGAGGTGTATTTGGCTGACTCTCTGGTGACCGCAGCTGGGTATTTGTTCTCCAAACCATACTCCAAGGCGAGGATCTTTAAGCCTTCTTCCAAAGTCAATGCTGCCTGGAGGATCTCTGTTATTATCCCCAAAGGATAGTAAAACCCTTCCCGCCAGGAGATGACCTGGACACAGAAGAACTGGCACCTCCTTGTCTCCTGATTGATCTTCTCACAGCTGACCACTCTGTACTTCCCATTGACAAACCTGCGGATGGGAATGACATTGGGTTTCTCCTTCAGCCCCGGGACGAATATTTTGGTGACAGTGGGATCGATGGGTATCATCACACGGGGATCAAACTCGTCCATCATGCAGATGAAGGTCCGTTCTCTCTCAGCGCGCTTCAGGATGCCCACCACCCTCCCCTGTGGGCGGTGGCTGCTGCTGTCGCCTGTGGTGTTCTGCAGGATTTCCACCAGCACCTCGTCCCCAGTGAAGGCTGTCCCACAGTTAACTCTGCCTTTGATCTGGATGTTCATGGCAGGGGAGTCATTGAGGGTGAAGGCAGAAGCTCTGTCGAACCCCTCTTTGATCAGCTCACACCTCTTGTACATTTTGGGGTGCATATGCAGGTACTGCTGCATCATCTGAGAAGAGAAGCTGACATACTCCCACTTGTCTTTCCACTGGTTTGAAGCCTCGGCCTTCACATTCAGCAGCCCTTCCTCAGACACTGTCACTAGCATGTTCTTGCTCTCATCTAAGAGTTCCTGGAGGATGGGATCATCGGCATTCATGCTCTCGCCCTCAGAGCTCAAGGAGTCTGTGTCGCTGTCCTCCTCATCCCTCTCCGGGCTCCTGCTCCAGCTCTCCTTGTCACATGCAGCCTGTTTGATCTGAGCCATTGTCAGGTTCTCCGGGAAGATGCTCCCCTTGTCGATGCATTGCTGGATGAACCGTTTCCACACCTTGCTGCACTGGCCGTGGGAGCACAAGGCCACGGCGTCCCCCACCGCAACCACCAGCGACTGAGCCCGGGTCATGATGGTGTTGAGCACTCTGGCCTCATTGAAGAACTCAAGGTGGTGGGAGGCTGAAACACGCAGGCTCTCACTGGTGTGAACTGTGCTGATGATGATGACCCGAAACTCACGCCCTGCACCAGAGGGGACAAAGGAGAAGTCACTCATGAGAACCCAACAGGGAAGACTCTGCCTGGCTGCCACCTGTCTACACTGTGTTACGTGGCCGTGGACCGATGTAACCTCCCTTGGCTGGAACATGGGAGTCACCTGATGGGAGTAAAGCAGCTCTTGGGGATCGTGAGACCCTCTGTGTGTGAACCAGAATGGACATCACAAGGCACCACCACCCACACACCAGGGAGGGAAGGACAATGTGGAGATGGGATAAAGGCAGAGCACTGGAGCAGTGCAGCCATGAGCACCCATGGAGTAGCCCAGCCTGCCCAGTGCCACCAGCAGCCCCTCCTTGCAAACACGGGTAGAGTTTGCTGTGAATTCCAAATTCCTTGAGGAACCAAGGGTCTTGCAGGAACAAGAGCAGTGATCATTTGCAAGAATTCCTCTCCCCTCAGGAAGAGCTCTGCTGATCGCACAACAAATAACAACCAACAAGAGGCATCCTAGTGATGTCAGAGCTGGGAAGAGGCTGCAAAGAAAGGGTGTGGAGATCACAAACGCCCCCTGGGGTCAGTTATTCTCACCACGAGGAGTCCCAGCTGCGCAATAAAAAAAAGATAATGAAAACACGGATGAGTCATAAACTCAATCCTTGAGGACAAAACCAGCCTTATCCTTCTCTTGTCATCCAGAGCAGGAGACTCCTCCTCTACTGAGCTGTTCTGTGATTGGTACCCACAGGCCATCCTGGTTTCAATTCCCTTCTGTCACTGCCTCCCTCACTGGTACTTAGGGCTTCACATGATTCACACATACTCAGATCTCTGGGATGGCACTTACAGGGTTTTTTACCCTCCTACAAAGACACGTCCATATATCTGAAATGAGTTGACAGTTGGGTGCAGATTTAATTCAGTGTGAAGTCTTATTCACTCAGGAGAAGACAAAATTGAAGAACTTCCAACCAGAAGGGGATGGAAATCAGCCAAAGGACTTCCAGGCACTCCCTCCTAATTGGTGTTACATGGGCTGCAGTGGTGGCAGAGACACCGAGAGGGCAGGGGAGCAGCCTCCCAGAGAGGTATTTTTCCACGATAGCAGCCAATATTTTGCATTTTAAAAAGGAGGAAAATGTAAAGATGTTGGAAACTCCTCTGCTAACACCCCAGTGTCTCTTCCCCCTGCCTGTTACACAGTGGCTGTAGTTGCTACGGACCCTCTTGTCCACCAGCATGACTGCAAAAGCTGTGTATGACTCTCACACAGAAGACCCCAAAATGCAGCCAGGCATGATGGACTGTTGCACAAGACACAAACCTGGCAAATTTTCGTAGTTTTCCACCACCACATCTTGTAGCTGCTTTCTCCTCAGCTCTTGTCTTGTTGCAGAAACCTGGTGAGAAAGAGGCACAACTGAACTCAGCTCAGAAGCATCCCCCACCACACACCAGGGTCCCTGTCATTAACCTGCCTAGAAGATGCTGATAGAAGCGTTTAACTAAGCCATCCCACCATCCCTGCTCCAACCACCCAGGACACGCTACCTAAATGGAGAGTGCCCCAAAAAACCACTGAAGGCACGTGATACCCCAGATTTCCTATTTTTACTAGCACAAATAATCATAAATAGATTAAAAGGTTTTTCTTAGGGAGTGTTTAGTCAGCAGTGCAAGCATAGCCCCCTCAGGTGGAATGCAGGATTCCCCTACTCACCTGTGTCCCATGGGAGACCACACAGATCTTCTTCAGATCCTGGACACCCCACTCATTTGGCCACCTCTGACAGATCTCCTTCACTTTCTCAATCACTTGTATTATCTCGGAGACGTTTTGCCAAGAAACTGTGGAGATATCCCTTTCAGCCACGCCAGACACGTGGCAGAACATGAGGGGATAAATTTCGGGATGGGGTGGGATGTCCCCACTGGCTTGGATAGCGTTGCCATTGCCGATGTAGAAGTGCTTGGAGACAAACTCAATGATGCCGGCAGTGGAGCGATAATTCTCATTGAAGATGATTCTGCTCTTCATGGCCACCTCATGCCTCTCCTTCTGGTAGAACTGAAAGAGCCGGTTCAAGAGGGTGTGATCAGCAGATTGCCCGCCCCCAACACAGAACAGCTTTGGGGTTATCTGCATGTGGTCCCCAGCCAGGACAATGCGGGTCTCAAAAGTGGCATAGGAGAGCGGAACCAAAGCTTCGCACTCCAGCATCTGCGCGGCCTCGTCGATCATGATGTGGGTGAAGTAGCCTCGGGGGACCTTCAGGTTCTTGGATAGCATGGAGGTGGTGATAATGATGTGGTGCTTGTCGATCTCGGCCTGCGTGGGGTGGCGGAAGGAGCGCTGGTCCGGTGAGAGGCAGCAGTACATCTGGGTGATGGGGTCCGTCAGGTTGATGGGCCGGTCAGTGGAGATGATCCGCAGGGGAACAGCCCACGGATGCCCCGTGGTCACATACTTGTGAAAATACTCCCGGATGTAAATGTCAGCAGCGCTGGAGGGAAAAAAAAAAAAGAAAAGCCTCAAGGAATTGTTGGTGCTGTTCCTAAATTCTGTGGCACAAAGTTCTCTCTCATCATTCCCCAACACACATCCAGTTTCTCTCCTGGCTCTGGTGACACCACGCTTGTCGCAGCAGATGTTCATAACCACACAAAGGAACCGGTGTCACGCAGCCAGCAATTCCCATCCTCTTTCAAGAGTATGGTTTAAAAAAGGAATTGGTGCTTGACACTGGGACATCTCTTGACACTCTTACGGTGATGTGCCCAACAAAACCTGTGGCCCTGATGCTGCCCAGGGCCAAGTGACAAGGAGCTCTCCTCTGACAGCAAAGCATCCCCGGGTGAGACAAGACCTGCAGGAGAAGCTTCCGTGCAAGCAAACAGCCTGGAACGGGCTAAGATTAGCAGTCACCATCTATTATGCATTAAAAACTGAGGCAGTAACAGCCTGCAGGATTAGATGTGGACACTCTTTTCAGCGTAACTGCTCTAATTTTAACCATCTTGGCCTGGTTTCTCTGAAGGCAGATCCAATGGCATTCAGACCAGATCTGTGTTTCCTCTTACCCACATTCTCCCTGGAAAAGCCAATAGACTGGCATGTGCACAGAGCCCAGCAGTCTTCAAGGGCAACTAGAGCACAATATTACCCCAGCATGGTCAGGCAGCAGTTGTCTACTTCTTGCAGTATACAGTAAAGGCTGGAGAAAACTCTCTCCAGCCCTATTCCCATTTTATAATGAGGCAGGAATATGTTAAGTGTTCAAGGCCAGGTTGGACAGGGCTTGGAGCAACCTGGTCTAAAGGGAGGGTTTGGAACAAGACAAGCTGTAATGTCCTTTCCAACCCAAATCATTCAGAGATTCTATGATTCTGCATTGCCTCTTCCACAAAGACTTGCACCCATGCCAGGCTTCTTCCTAGCATGACCTAGAGCAATTTAAGACAAAGTCAATAAAAACTAATTTATTTAAACAAGCAATTGAAGTGCACACTGAGAAAAGGGCAGCTTGGCTCTGGCTCATACACCCTGGCTCCCCTTCACCCCCTCAGCAAGCAAAGCACCAGCTTGCCCACAGTTCTTGTTGCCTCTCCCCTGCTAACCTGTTCGTGTGAGTGCAGATCAGCACCCGTGTGTTGGGCTGCTTGAGGATCTCCAAGGTGGCCATGGCCAAGGTGAACGTCTTCCCTGTGCCGAAGGGCCCATAGATGAGCAGAGGTGGGACCTGCCGTCTGGTGGCTGGCTGGCCCGTGATGAAGGAGATGGCTTGTTTCTGCTTGCTATTTCCTTTCTGTGGGGATCCAAGAGAGTAGGGGATGGAGCAACTGGCAACATCTGGCAGGACCAGCTTCTCATCCAACAGGCGGTCCACAGCCTGGTGCCACTGCCGGAACAGCAGCTGGTCGATTTGGAACTGGATCTCCACCTTGTGGGAGGTGTTTGCCTTGAAGTTCAGCTCCGAGCAGCACCTGCTTGGTATCTGTAGCCAGATGGTCTTCTCCGTGGTGGCTTTATGCTCCACAAAAACTTCATAAACCCGATTGTCCACGGGTGGGTCAAGCGCCAGGAAGGCGGTGGGCACAGACCTGCTCAGCAGGTAGCCCTCATCCGTGTCTGGCGAGAGGTTGTAAGGGGTAGGCACTTCAGCAAACAGCTCCCCATGGAGAGCAAACTTCGCCCCCATGGAGAGGCTCTGCAGCATGGGGGTCAGCGAGATGGGCACACGCAGGTTGAGTCTGAAAGGAGGAAACACCCGAATGAAGAGTAGAGAAAGGATCCGTCAGTTCCTGAGCCCTCCCCCACGCAGAGGGAATTGCCACCTACACCCAGAGAGGGTCTGCCAGCCCCTCAAGCACACACAGACAGAAATCATGCTCTAGCTAATTCACGGTCACAGGATGAGACCCAGCAAGCCATCCTTCTTGGCAGGTTTCCAATTTTCTGGGAAGGCACCTCAAGACCCAGCCCAGAATGGACAGAAGACTGCAAGAGCAGCATGGCCCCAAGGGTTAGCAACAGACTTGTGGTCCCCAGTGAGGGGGAACCCCAGAAAAGTTCACACCTAGCACTTACTTGGCAATCAGAGCCTGCTCAGCTTCTTCCTCACAGAAGAGGAAGCTGTGCATCCTCTCCCGATAGTTGAGCCGGGTGATGGGAACGACTGCCCTGCTCTCGCTTTGGTAATCCAGCGCCAGAGCAGGAGGTTTGTACTTGGCCAGCAGATCCACATCTTCACCAGTCTTTGGCATGCTGGGAATGATGACCCGGTTACCCCGATCCCACCGCACGAAGTTGACGGGGCGGCTGCTCTCCCTGGTGCTGGGGATGTGCTGGGGGGTCTCCCGCTGGCCCACCTTCACCTTGATCTTCTGCATGAGGACGGGGCGCTTGCCGAAGTCGAAGACCACCCACTGCTCGAAGATGCCCAGGGTGCAGCACTCCATGCTGACCTCCACCAGCGCAGTGCGGGGCGAGGAGAGCGTGGTGGCCACATGCTCCCCACAAATGTACTGCAGGCCCCGGGAAAGCCCATTCCCCGAGAAGTAGAAGTTGACTCCAGGCTCCCGCTTCAGCAGGGCCACGTGCTGCAGATGCATCTGCCATTGAGAAGACAGGGACACAGTGAGGGCAGCCCACAGGAAGAGCCCAGCAGCTGGTGACGTGCTCCAGCAGCATTTCCTAGAAAAGGCTGCTAGAGGAACCAAACACTGTGTCAGTCTCACCACAGCTTATTCCTCATGCAACCCCACAGCAGTTACTTTAAGGTCTCACAGAACCTCAGGTTTCAGTTTAATATCAACCAGTGTGCAGTAAATAGGAAATCTGCTTTGGAGAGGACAGGATTTTTGCCCCCAACATCAACAAAATCCTGGGGAGGAAAGCAGCTGAATGTTGTTATTTGTGATGATACAGGGGAGGTGTTGAGAGCAGACAGGTCTGCCCCGGGACCACTGCACAAGACAGGAGACACAGTGGCTGCACCCCTGCACACAGCCCCAGTGCAGGCACCACCTGAGCAGCTCCTGAATACCCAACACATATGCTCACTTAAACATGCCCAAATCCTGGTCCTTCTGCCCCTTGCAGAAATAATAACTAAAAAAAACCCCAACCAAACAAAACCCTCCAAAGGACTGAGCTTACTTGAGAGTGGACCTTGAACCTCCATCGGAATTTCTTCTTCCTGTCCTCCAGCTGCACGTGCAGAGGCTGCTCACACACAACTTGGACGCCCTCGACGTGCTCAGCCATCTGTGGGGAGGCACGAGAGGAGAGGGACTGAAGGCAGCATCCCAGGGACACACCTCAGAGCCCTCCACGGTGCCATCTTCATCCTTGGCTTTACTCTACATCCTCCCAAGAGGGATCAAGAGTACATCCTCATAATCCATCCTCACCCACTGCTGCTCCGGATCCCCACGCAGCAGCCTTGGGAAGCAAGAGGACCCATGGCACAGCTTGGGTACCCTGAGCAGAGCTCGGGTACCCTGAGCAGGTTCTCAGGTTGCTGTCTCCAAAGAGATGAAGAAAGGAGGACGCCACATCCCTTTTTGCATCCCCATGAGGAAGGTGAGCAGTGGGCTCCATTCCCAAGCTCTCACACCAGAGGATTCCTGTGATGCGCTGGACCAAAGCGCTCCCACCCTGTGCCCGCCACTCACAATTAACACCTCATTGGAGCACATCCGATACTCAGCAATGAGCCGGTCTTGGTAGGACAAGAGCCCATCCTTCAGGGCTTGCTTCTTTTTATTCACAGAAACCTTCACCCTCTGGATCCACTCCTGCAGTTCCTCTTTGGAATGAGCCTTGGTGCAGCTGTTCCCCATTTCACACACATCCGCTCTGTCGGGAGAGAGGTGTTCCAGGTGCCACCCGTGCCTGGTGGCATGGGGATCCTCAGGGAGCCGGCAGCTCCCTGCTGCCCCTGCCCTCTTCCCTTGGATGCCTTACCTGCTACACAGTGAGAACTTGGTCAGCCCGAGCGGCGGTGCACGGTGGACCCACTGCATGGAGCTGTCAGCCGAGAGCATCTGCACGTGCTCGATGGAGGAGCAGTGGTTCTCAAAGCTCTCCTGCGAGCTGACGGTCACCAGGCAGATGCGGCAGTAGAAGTGCACGGGTGCGGGCGCCGCCGGCTCGCCGTTGGTGCTGCCGGTGCCCACAGGTGGCAGCAGGTCGGAGCGCTGCAATCCGTGCTCCCTCTCGGCCTCCCAGACGGCCATCTCCACGTCACTGTGGGCGTAGTGGCAGCGCTGCAGGCCGTTCCTGCAGTGCCGGCCCCGGGACACGAACCAGCAGTAGCTGAGGGTCTCGATGAACTCGGGGCAGGGCCGGATGGCCGTGTACTGCTGCTTCTTCTGGCTGTCCAGCACCACGTGCACCAGGAGTGGGTCCCAGGTGCGGTGGGACTCGCAGAGCCGCCCGCGGCCGCCCACGGTGATGCGCTGGGGGCAGCTGAAAAAGCAACGCTTGCAGATGTCCTGGAAGTACCCCCCGAACTCGCTGATGATCTCACTGGCAGCACTGGCAGTGATGTGGGGGGTAGCAGCAGCAGGGTGGCCCCCCAGCTGCATCTGCAGCACCGCCGCCTTCAGCCAGCGCCGCTCCAGCTGGTGTTCCCTCTCAAAGTTCCATACCATGGCCTCCTCCACGCTCCAGGCGAAGGTGCACTGGTTCTTGTGCCTGCTGCAGCCCAGCCCCATCACATAGTACCTGCAGACGGCGTAGCGCGCTGGGCTGGGGAAGCCGGGCCGCCGGGACACCTTCCTCCATGCTGTGCTGCAGCGGCTGCGGCAGCGCGCCAGCAGGATCTCGTACATGCACTTGTGCTCCACCTCCCGTGGGTGGTAGGTGATCTCATTCTCCTTCACGCTGCACTTGGAGCAGACCAGGAGCAGCTCCAGCTGCTGCTGGAGGCTGCCAAGTGGCACCTTCGGGCCGTTGGCCGTTGGCATCTTTGGTGCTGGCTTGAGCAGAGCAAAATTAACAGCGGGAAGATCTTAGAAGGTGGTGACGGGGGGAGGAGGTGCCATGGAGTGAGTGGCCTTGTCCTAGCTCACTGCATATCTGCTGGCCATTGGTAGACTGAAATGAAGCCTGACAAAGGAACAAGGAACAAGCGACTTAGCAGGAAACATCAGACAATCCCTGGCTGGGTGCACATGGAGGCACTGGAACAGCCAGAAACCTCACCCAGGCACCCTCGGCCTCGGCACCCAAGTGTCCCCACCCTCTCCCCCAGCTCTGTTCCCCCACCAGCCCAGGTCCCAGGTTCCTGTGTTACACAGGAATCAGGCTGCCGAGTGGTGCTGGCTCCCAGCAGGGCTCAGCCCGGTCCCCAGTGTCCCCATAGACCATCAGCATTTACCATCCAACGTGGCAAAGCAGGTACTGCTCCAGAGGGCTCAGCACGGTCCCCACAGCGGCCACTGAGCTCCCCTGGACCACAGCCACATGATCCAACTTCCTCTTCCTGCTTCCAGCACCTCCCCCACCTTGGGTCCCTCCTGCCAACTTTCTCTTTCTTTATCCTGTTTTCTTCCCTGAGTTGGCCAGGCAGCCCCACGCCGAGCGGGAGGAACCCAGCTCCAGCCCCTCAGCTCATCTGCCCTGTAGCATGAAAGATTAATTGGAATTAATTAATGAAGGAACCACCCTCTTTGCTCCTGGGATGCAGCACCCAAGGCCAGGAGATGGGCATGCTGGAACAGGGGCCTGCTGGCATCTCTCCAGCTGACAGCTCAGTAAACATCCAGCTGGAAGAGCTCGGCCCTGCCGGATGTGGCGAGGAAGGCAACTCACGGCTCGCTGCCCTCTCCAGCCACCAGCTCCGGCATTTGCCATCAGTTTCCTGGGTAACCAGAGGCCAGGAGCATCCCTGGGAATGGTGCTGCAGGGTTTGGTGGCTGGGCCACGTGGTCAGGGCGAAGGGAACATGCCGGGGCACAGCTGTGGGCTGGGTGTGCTGCCAAGAAAAGCCTCCGGCCTCGTGCCGAGCACCCAACTCGGGCTCCTGGCCAGCAGCCACCACAGACTGGCTCTTTGGCAATACCAGGGAAGAGCGGGATTTACGGCTGAGGTCCAGTGGGCAATGGAGTAGGAAGGCAAACCTTGCATTGCTCCTGCACTTTTAGTTAAGAATCCTTTACTCTCTTCTGGGATAAACAGGGTGCTGGGCAAAGTGGGCAGGGGATGCTGAGGCTGCTGCTCCAGCTGGAGCTCCAGACAACAAACACCGAGCTGGAAGTGGCCGGAGCATCATCCACATTCCCAGCATACCCTTAGGGAGCTCCTCACTCCCATCCCAGTGTCACAGCACCCACCCGCTGCCGAGCTGTGAAGGAATCATCTAATCCTCCTTGTCTGTGTGCCTCAGGTCAGACACGTGCTCAGTGGATAAACACCCACTTGGTTTATCTCTCAAGGCCTGGCAGCGAGCCTGGCGCTGGACAGAGCTGCAGGTTTCTGTCTCGGGAAGCTGTGGGATTCCATGGGAGACTCCCACAGCAGTGCTGGATTGATTGGGGTCACTGTGTCACACCACGAGCTCTGCACCCAGAGCTAAATCACCCCAACTCAGCTCTGCACCTTCACTTCCAAACCTTTACATGAAGCACTCAGTGCAGGCTGGCACTGAAAGAAGAGCAGTGACCCAGAGCTGGCTGGGGCCAGCAGAGAGCCAGGGTATTCCTATCCTCTGGCTGTAACAAGGTCATGGTCATTGGAATAAAACTTTCTGCAGTCCAGGGGCCAGGAGTTCTTTGTTCGTTCTAGTTCTACCACAAAAAAAGAAAAATTGGAGCCACAGCTGAGGTTCTGGCGCTGCCTGATTGCTGACTGATGCAGATAAAATGCTTTGCACTGAAATGAAGTAATTTGGGAAAAATTGAAAATAAGCACCTCTAAAGAGAGGAGAGGGAGTGGAACAATCTGTCTCATGCCCAAGGGCATCAAGGGATGCTCCTCTGATTCTCAGCAAGACAGCAAAGGCAGCAAAGTGCTGGTGGGGGCTGCAGACTCCCTGGAGCTGCTCCCGTCAAACTGCTCCGGGCTGTGAGTACCAGAAAAACCCCCGGACACTGGGAACCAGGCAGAAGTTTGGAGAGAGACAGCCTGCTCCCAGGGCTGGACTGCGGGAGGGAAAAACCCTGCACCTTTGGGGGGTCAAAATCGTTCCTGTGTGAGCCTGAGGAGACTGTTCGCTCGAAGGGAGCCTTCCCACCCGCCTTTGCCCGGGAGATCGGGGATCCCCTGGGGCTAATGGGGACCCCAGGGCAGAGGGAGGGTCCCCCGCGACCTCAGGTTCCGCTTGCCCCGGGACCTTGGCACAGGGCAGAGGGGCCACGGAGGGCCACGGTGGCAGCGCGGGGCCGGTGGGGCCAGGCTGTTCCCGAGTGCCCACAGCGGGAACGCCCGGAGCGGGACCGAGGTCACGCTCGGCCGCCGAGAGCCCTTTCAGCTCCTTTGAAGCTGGCGAGGGCAGCACGTTCCCAGTGGAACTGACATCTGCAGTTTCGGGAACACTTTGGTATCCCTCCGACAGCAGTTCCACCTTCCTTCCTCTGCAAGTCTCCGCCTCCGGCCGAGCCCTCCTGGGAAAGGCACTCGAGCTCAGGGTTTGTGCGACGCCTGTGCAACACCGCAACTGGTGAAAACTCCAGTATCCCTCAGTTACAGCCACAGGAGAGGAAGAAACCTGATCGCTGGCATTCGGCTCCGTGCAGAGGGAGCCGAACTTCCCGGTGCCGGCACGTCCGGAGCCGCAGAGCTCACGGGAGACGCGGTCCTGCAGCACCGCCGGCACCGACCCACCCGGTTAAACGCTTAAGAACTGCCCATAAAGACCGTGCAGGACAGCCAGGGTGCCACCGGAATTCATGCCTAGGCAGGGCATCCCAGCTGGAAAAAGCTAAGAGGGAATATTCCACCTTTAAAGGGGTCAATTCCCCTGGTGTTTATTTTTTTAAGAAGGCGTTTGATTTTGAGCAAACTGCCAGAACATGCTCTGGGTCTGGAGGTGGGAGGGAAGAGGAAGGGGAAATGCAAAGCCGCTCAAAGTCTCTGCACAGCACTATTGCTGACACCAAATTAAAGCTTTTTTTCTCTCTACAGCAGCCTTGTACCAGGAAAAAAAAAAAAAGAAGGAAAGAAAAAAAAGAAAAAGCTAAGGGAACTTTTGCAATCCAAGCTCGAGTGGAGGGAAGACGCAAGGCATGAGGAAGTTCGGGGAGGTGTGCCGCGTGTCCACTGGGAATAAAACTGATGTCAACAGGGCATAATCCAAATGCCTCAGGGAAGGTAAGGGTGGATGGGGAGCAGTATTTACCAGCAAGCCACAGAATATGATTTACAGGCGAAATTTGGATATTTTTTAAAAAACCAACCTTTTTTACACTGATCCTGAAAAGCTCAGCCTGGCATTGAAAGCCGCTCACATCCTGCTGATGGGTGACAAGTCACTGTGACAGACAGAGCCTGGTTTTTTGTGCCCCCAGCCCCATCTGGGCGAGTTCTGCTTTCTCCCAGGAACCAACACAGCCCCATGCACCCTCTGCCCAGCTCTGGTCCAGCCTTGCCACAAACCAAACCCAAACAGAGCACACCCTGACTTCGCTGATGGCATTTCCTCCGCACTCAGGAAGACGCTTTGGGTCAGGGCCGGGCCACGCTGTCCCCAGGAATCGTCCCTGGCAGGTGCCTTGCAGGGCAGCACTGCTGCCAGAGATAATCACATTTCCCTGGAAATGGCAAGTGGAAGCATGGCTGTGGTAGA
>WEIT01000563.1:32351-52472 GCA_013389985.1 Dryoscopus gambensis | reverse complement strand
CTCCTGCGGTACCAGCCTCCCACCCCGGTCCCGTCCCACCCCCGCATCCCCGCGCATCGGAGGTCGAGTCTCCCCCAGGTTCTGTCCCCCCAAGTGCAGAGGGGCCGCTCCCGGGGGCGCTGCTCACCCGCAGAAGGTCGAGATGCCCCGCGCTCAGATTCGGTCCAGAGCCGGCAGCGGCGGCACCGGAGTCTTAAGTGAATATTGAGCGGCAGCCCCAGTACTCAGCCCGGCCACCCAGGCAGCCTCCTTTTTAACGGGGCTGGGGGGCGGCGGTGGGGGGCAGAGCGCTGCCTTTCTTTCTGTTCATTATCACTTTCGTTTTCCGTTCGGTTCCCCGCCTGGCGAGGTGCACCCGCTGCAGAACTCAGCCTCGAGCCAAAAACAAACCCAAACACCAAATCCACCCCCGGCAGCAGAAGACTCATTTGCATTGGGTTTCGTGGGGCAGCACCGACAGCCGGGGGACAAGACCCCGCACCCCCGTTTATGGGCGCTTGTTACCGCACAAGCGCCATCAGCTGATGCCCAGCACCCGAGCAGTGGGGGATCCTCAGCACCCGGGATGTGGAGCCCCTTCTAAGCCCCTTCGCACCTCACCAAACCCATTCCACAACAGCTCAGCACCTCACCCCAGCACGAGGCAGCGCCCTCCGCCTGCTCGCTTTGGTGATGGGGCAAATTTGCCAGGAATAAGCACATAACCAACAAACCCTGCAACCCGATATGCCCCCCAAAAAATGCTCCCAAGAAAAATCCCAGGAAGTTCCTCTAAGCTCCTTAGTCCCAGGAACCCACCACAGCAGCAGCATCTCACCAGCCTGGAAACAAGGCTTCAGAAAGCCCTGACCTGTAAAGCAGGTACTGTGCCCAGCACTGCGGTCAAACCCCAGCATCCCCACTTAATGGAATTATCTTCATGCCAGAAGACAGCTGCAAGCCCTGGAAATAACCAGGGAAAACGAACACACCTCCAAGCTACAAGTGGCTGTACAAAATCACAGGCAGCAGAGGCAAAGTGTCCCTGCTGACAGGGACGCCGTTCAATCCTTCCATTGACGGATGGGCGCGTCGTGCTTGGTGGTGCCACCTCAACACAAAGCCAGCCTTAGCGACAAAAGAAAAGTTTTTCCTCAAAGCAAATGGGAGGAGCAAACACTGAGAGAGCCAGTCCGTGGGGCACGTCGGCAGTGGAGCAGGGAGGAAGGAGGGGCAGAGACAGGTTTCTGGCACGTTTTTCAACACCAGTGGAAGGAGGAAGAGAAAGGATGTTTTTGACCTTCCTGCTTTGTGCAGCCGCAGCCATTGGGTGGCTCAGAGGGAACTGTCACCCTGCTCCCATCCAGCAGCACCCTGGGGAGCCAAGGAAGTGGTTTTTCCCACCAAGGAGAGGAATGGGGCAGCCCAGGCCTGTGGGTGCTGAATGGATCCCACTGGAGCAGAGGGCACTGGATGGATCCCACCAGAGCACTGGGTGGCTGTGGAAACCAGGCATCCCTGGGCAGCAAAACCACCAGGTCTGTGCAACAACACCCTGGTCACGCTGGGCCTGTGGCAGGATGGCCACCTGCACGGCCACGGCTGCCCGGCTCCACTGCACTCCGTGTTCTGTCAGCAAGGAGCAGTGGGTGGCTCAGCCCCACAGCAGGATCTGACCCCACGGAGCCCCCATGCTCGGTGTTCTCATCCAGGAAAGGCCTTCCCAGCTTTGCCCTTGCAGCTGCCATGGGAACTGTAATGGTTTGGGCAGCACCAGGCCCCATCCCTGCCTGGGAAGGAGAGACCAAGTGAGGCCCAGCCCTGGTATCAGAGTCTTCCATAGTGATGGAGTCCATCCCCATTTGGTACTGCCTGGGGCAGGAATCATCCTCTCTGCAGCCCTGACTCTAAACCACGGCAAAGGTCTCTGTGACAGCATCAGACAACAGAGAAAAATAAACAAAATACCTGGCACTACTCCCCTGAGATGCCCGAGCCAGGACAGGCAGTGCCCAGCTCACCCGGGCGGAGCAGCCTTGGCACTGAGGCTTCACTCTGGTTTTACAGGTGGGATATCTGGAGGTGTCACTGATTTTACAGGTAGGATATTTTCCCTCCAGCTCTAGAAGCAAACAGCTTTCATTCTGTTATATAAAGCTTTCAGCCCTGCTCAGCACACAGCAAGCAGCCAGAAGCAGCGGGACAGCCCGGGGAGCAGCCGGCTCTGCCGTCCCTCCATCGCCGGCGGCAGAGCGCAGGAAGCCGCTGTTGGAGCAGGGAGGAGGCAAAGCTGCATCACCACATCCACAGCATTAGGGCGGGGGAGAGTCGAAACCCAGGATCTGCCGGTTTTAGACAAACAAACAGCGACCCGAAAGCCGTGAGTTTCGGTTTCCATTCCTGCGGCGACACGGCCGACAGTCACGGAGCCGTTTCCCCAGGAAACCATCGCTGCTGTTCCCCGCCCCTGCGCCAGACACGCTGCCCTTTGTGCGCTGCACACCCCGCGCGTGTCCCAGGAAGTTGCTGGGAGCTGGGACAGCCCTCCCGCGAGGATGCCGGAGCATCTCCTGTCCCGCTAACAGCCCTAACCTGCCCAGAGAGACGCAGAGAGTGAGGAATTGGTGATTTCTCACAGCCCCCACTCCCTGGCACCCCACAGGCAGCAGCCAGGCAGGACCGCGGCAAGGCTGTGCTCGCAGCGCTGCCGGTGAGATGCTCGGGAAGTGGGAGCCTCTGCACTTTCCAAAATACTGCAGTCTGCTCCCGTGGATACCTGGAGGAGAGAACGCAAGTGGCTGAGCCTCCATCATCACACAATCCAGGGAAAAACAGGGACTTGGCATGAGTCATCCGCAGCCCTTATGTAATTTTGTCTCTGGGTGCGAGTCCTCCACGCCTGGCTGTGAGCGGAGCAGCCCTGGTCTCCCCACAGGAGGAAAGGGGAGCAGATCTCAGCCTGAGCACCCAAGGGGACCCCAGAAAGGCAGTGCCGGCAGCACCAGGCTGGTAGAATGGGTTCTGAAAGCCCCAGCCCTGCCCCCAGGCTCACAGAGCAGGTTGACCCACTGGGATCCACTGCAGTGTCCAGGTTGTGGGGTGCACGACACCCACTGCAGCCCTGGGAGCCCCCAGTGATGGGTGCAGCCCCCTGGGGAGGGCTTGGGGGCTCCCCCCTGTAGAGCCCCGGGTCTCAGCGCCGATCCACAGGTGGGATGCGCTCTCCACGGGCAGTGCTTTACCACCCCTGCTGAAACCGGGGCTGCAAGACCAGGATCTACTCACATGGGACTTCCCCCCGGCCAGGGAATCTTGCCCAATCGCCCACGGCCGCATCCAGCCCAAGGCTACTCATCCAGACACTGATAATCTCTGCATACAACTTGCTGCAGGCAACTTCCTTTCTTTGCTTTTCCTTCTCAGCCCTCATCCCACCACGAGTTGCTGACTGCAAGCCCTCAGCTGCCCTCGGCAGGGCGGGGAAGCACCGCGGCACGCTCGGGAGCAGCGCGGCCATCCCAGGAGTGCGGCGCGTCGCCGGGGCATCCCTGAGCAGCCCAGGCGATCCCGAGAGAGAGACAGGGCTGCCCCACCGGCACCTCCCTGACTGGCTGCCCCGAGAGCTACTGCAAAGGGAAGGGAGGATTGCACCAGCCCAAATCTGCCCGCCGAGCTTTTATTGCTTGGGGAGCTGTTTACATCCCGAGGAAGAGCTGCTTTGCAGGGCAAAGTACGCCCACGCTGGGAATGCTTCGCCGGTGAGGTGATCTGTAGTCTCTAGGGCAGGTAAAGGTGCACGGAGCCAGAGAAGAGCTGCTGCCTCCTGCTTGCTCTGCTCTGCCCCAGCTCTCACTGCCCACTGCTGCACCACACCAACACAGAGCCGACACAAATCCTGTCCCACCCCACGCTCCGATGCCACCTCTCAGATACCCTTAAAGAGGAGCCAGGTCTCTCCAGCTGTCCACCTTCCATCGGGACCTTCCCTCCCCTGGATAACAAGTTTGTCCAAAGCAGAGAGGGCTGGAGTAGTATGCTCAGCCCACAACTCTCCAGGGCTGGGCAAAGGCACCACAGCTTTCTAGCCCCAGTCCTGCTGGGGAAAGGTGTCCCTGGGGTGCAGAAGGACGCTCACTCACCGTCACAGCACAGGAATGGGGGAATTTTGGGCTGGAAATACACCTCAGGTGTGGCTCAGCACTGCTGCTCAGGCTGGAGAGGCAAAAGGCAGCTCAGGGTGATCACAACCCTTTATATGTCCTCGGTTTGACACGCTACTGCTGTCCCAAGTACAGAGATATGACAGCGATATCTTAGCAGCAGCCAGCTGGGAGGGAAAAGCCTCTGATAAGGCAGGACTCCTCCTCATCAACCGCAGCCCCAGCTGAGTCTTGGCCAAAACGAAACAAAATCTAATACTTCAGAGGAATAGATCACTTTTCTTCCTGATTACGTGTCAGAACTCTTCTAAACATAGGCTGGGGACCGGTGGTTATCAGCACTGGGTGCAGCCAGGCTGTCCCAGCCGTGCCATGGGCAACCAGACTTTGGAGCTGCCTTTCAGGCTCCTTTCACACCTACGGCCACAGGAGCACAGAGAACACGTACACTTATATTTAATGAAGTGTGTTCCTGTCCTGCCTTAGCCCCACTTCACAATCCCAGCTGTCACACCTGGATGTAGAAAACGCAATAAACCAGCAACATTCTTTCAAAAAAATATTTATTAGCTCAATAAAGTGACCTGTCATTGCTGCTGTTGCCAGATCAAGTTTGGAGAAACCCCAACACTCCAAGCACCTGACTCCTTCCAGCCGGAGACAGCGTGGGACACACAGGCCCTGGGATGGGACCTGGTGAGAGTCGCAGCCAGTGGGGCGGCTGAAGGAGAACTGGGGGGGTCAACTACCCCATTACAGAACAGCTGCTTGAACCCAGCAGGGAGGGAATGGCAGCGTCTGGCCCCCGCAGGATGCTGGGGACAGCAGGGTCCCCCCTCGTGAGGAAGTGTGAGCTCCTCGGAGCGCGGCCGTGGGGCTCAGCTCTGCACGCTCCGCAGCACGGCTCTGCCATGCACAGCGAGCTTCCCAACCAGGGCTTTGCTTAAAAATCGCCATTGGCTTAAAAAAATCGCAAGAATGGATTTTTTTTTTTTTTGAGAAAACTAGAAAAAGACCCAAAATCCTCAGAAGTCACAGCTTTTCTCAGCCTTCTGGGTTCCTCTTCTCCTGCTCCTCCCCCAGCAGACTTGGGCAACCACCCTGACCACTGTCGCAACAGCTCCCACTTGTTTCTGCCACCCAAAGCCAGTGTCACACGCAAAACCCAACCTCCCAGGACCTGTGCCCACACTGCCAGAGCCCCTCCTGGTATCAATGATCGTACACATCCACGGAATTCCTGCTCTTGGCATCCCTCTCCACTCCTGCAGCCCCTGGGGATGGGAAGCAGCCAGCTCCCTGCACGCCAGACCCCTTGGCAGCTTCCTTTTGCTACCACCTTCTCCCTGCTCCCGCCCACTCCTCCGATGGACCCTGCTCCAGCTGTGCCTGCCAACGAGGCTGGCCTGATGCCCCAGAGCAGGAAAACTATTCCAAGAGAACAGGGGAGGAAAGCTTTATAAAAAAATAAGCTCTTTTTTTCTTCCCTCCTCCAAACAAGGCAGAGCACTTCCGCCTTTCCCTTCTCCGGGCATCCTTCCTCCCCCCTCCTTCCCTCTGACCTGAACCTCTCCTTGCTCCCGACACGAGCCGCTCTGAGTCTTGTTAGCCCGTGCCCCTCATGACACCGCTCCTCGTCCCACAGCGCAGCCAGAGAAGAGGCAGTTCCCCCCAGAGTGGCACGGCCAGCGTCCCTCCAGGCAAGTCCCCCCCCTCACTTCTGCTCCGCCTCATCAGCCACTGCGGTCACCTCGATGGCGGCGGCAGCGTGCTCGTCCCCGGCGGCCTCGGTGGCACTGGATGGGACAGTCACGACCGTGCTCCCACCGGGAGCTATTTGTGTCACATTCTGGATGGTCGTGCCAAGTCCTGGCAGCGTCAGGAGCTGGAAGGGGCTCACCACCTTCACCACGGTGCTGCCGTCCTGGACCGCAGCCGTGCTCAGCACCGTCAGGTTGGAAGCGTCCGGGTGGATCTCCACCGTGCTGGGGAAGGTGGAGCCAGCAGAGGCCAGCACCGTGTATCCCCCCAGCAGAGGGGAGGCCGGGGAGCTGGCGGCAGGGGGCTGGGCTGGGCTCTTCCCCAGCACCGAAGTTGGGAGGGCTGAGACCACTTTGCCGAGAGGGAGGTTGGCAATCTGGGAGACTGGCACGCCGGGGGTGACAGCGAGCTGTGCTGGCTGGGACAGGACTTGGGAGGTGATGGCAGCCGGTCCAGAGGTGGCCCTGGTCAGCCTGGGGCGTTTCAGAGGCGTGGGAACGGAGACGGGTGTGAGGGTCATGAGGACATTGTTGAGATGCTGCGATTTGTGCTTCAGCTCCTTGGCTCGCTTGCGGTGCTCGTCACACTGCTGCTCCAGAGCTGGAGAGAGAAGAGGTTTTGGCTCAGCCTGGATCCCGGACAAGTTTCCCAGAGGCCTGTGGCAACTCCTGGTGTGGCTGGTTTAACAAACACCAGCTTTAACACAACCCCCACTTTCTCAGCCCTAGAGAAAAGGTGCTGGCAGCAATGCCCGGTGCCACACTGCTGTGTCCAGGGCATACCTGCCAAATCCCGTGTGTACTGCTCCCTCGAGCGATCCATCTGGCACTTGTGGCTGGCCAGGACCTTCTTGACCAGATCCAGCATCCCAAAGTTCTGGACTACGTTGTTGAGTAAAACAGCATCTTAAAAACAAGACACAGAATCTTTGAGGAAGCAAAATTCTCTGCGCAAACTATTTGTGGCTTGGCAAAAGCCACACAAGAACAAGACACGTCCAGCTGAGACAGCTAAAATCTGCGGGAGGGTAACTCAAGAGGCTGGGGAAGAGGAAAAGGCAGAAGCCATGAGAAAGGCTAAGAGGTCACTAGCGTGTAAACAGTCCTCTCCTGCCTAGCAGGGGTGATAAGAAATCTGCTGGCACAGTAGCTGCTTGCTGCATCGTTATTCCAACGGCCTGAATCCCACCTCAGTTCCCAAGCCAAGCGCTTGTCCAGACCCAGAGCCAGCAGAGAGGAAGCCCCAGGCACAGGGAATTGGAGAACTGAGGTCACCTGAAGCATCCCCAAGTGCAGCCTGCCCAGTAATCAGAAATGAGATTTTTTTATGATGAGCCATGTCCCTATCATGACATCCAGATATCGCTAAGGATAAAAAAATCCACAAGCCCCTCTCCCAAGATGACCCATGTCCAGGTCCTTACCCCCAAGCTGCAGCGGGGGATCCTGTGCTCGCTGCTGCAAGCCCTTCATGGTCTCCACCAGCTCCTGGTGGAACTCATGGACCACTTCTTCCAGGAGACCACTGTCCTTCAGACCTTGCCAGAAAGCAAAGGTGTCCTCTGGAGAAAGAGAAAACAAGGGAGAACCTCAAAATCCTCAGCGGGGTTTAATGGTGATCTGCTGTGGGTTCCCTGTGCACACCCCTGTAGGGGTGCAGTCCTGCCAGCCTGGGAGAGACCCCCGAGGTCAGGGGGCTGAGGCAAAGCCCACCCAGAGCACGGATCCAAAGGAGAAGGATACGCTCTCCCCACCCCTGTCCCACACCAACAGGACACTTTGCTACAGCCAGTAGCACCAAGGAGAATGATTTCATGATCCCTCCTATAAGATTTTTTCCCCCTTAGAGCCACATTTGGCCCTGGCTTGGAAATGTCAGTGCTTGGAAACAACTTCATCCCGAGCTCGCCACAGCCAGCCCACACACCAGGGGGGTGTAACACGGTGCTGTTCCTTTAGCAGCGAAGGAATAATCCCAGTGGAGGTATATGCAAGGCTGCTCTGCTAAGAGGGTCCTTCCTGCTCCTTACCCTGCTGCTTCCCTCTTTCCCCACATCTCCTCCACCCAGCGAGCCCTGCGGGATCCCAAGCCATACCTCCAATGCTGGTGCTCCAATCGCTGGCATCCTCGCATGTTTCTATGGTTATTGTAGCTGGGGATCCGTTCACTGCAACCAATAGCAGAAAAGAAGAGAAAAAAAATTCCCAGGTCCTGATTTTTCCCTGTATTTTCACAGGTTGTTTCCAAGCGCTCCCTTGCTGCATTTCTGTGACTCCTCCTTTACATTGCACAGGATCACATCTGTTTGAATGCAGATCTCAATGCTGAACAGAGACGCCCAAGTGGCTGCTGTGCCAGCTGTACTTATTTTTATACATTGGAGTGCAATCCCCAGGGATTACTCCTGCAACCTTTGCAGCACAAGAACACATCCTTGAGAGCAGCAGTTCCCTCCCACTCCCCCCTGCAAACACACCAGCACTGCTCAGGGCAGAAGTCAAACAGATTTAGAGTCTGATTTTTTTGGCAGCCCTTTTTACCCAGCCACTGTTTGTCTGGGGGGTTTCTAAAGCCTCCAAGGGAAGAGCAGCCCCCTACTGCACAGGGATGCAGAGGGGATCCCTCCTTCCCTCCAGCTCTGCCAGAGCTCAGCAGTTTTGTTACCACAGAGCCGGGGAACAGGCGTCATTTATGCCGTGTGCAGGAGCGGGATGGATGGGAACCTGGCCAGAGCCCCACAGAGTTGTGCAGAGCCTTTGGAATGCTCACTTGCAGCCATTAAATCCAGTCCCTCTGCTTCTTTACTCCACAGCTTTCAGGGCTCTGGTTATTTCAGCACAGCAGCATGGGAAATGTGTCCCACTGGTGAGCTCGTGTTTAACAGGGGGGCTTGGAGTGGGCTGTGCCATGCATCAGCAACAGCCTTCCCATCACAACCAGGATGTGGTGGACAGGTGCTCTGCAGAGCCAGCCAAGGGGCTTATCCTGTCCCAGAGACACCACCAGCAGCTCGGGGTGTGGGGCACTTTGGGGGCTGTTCTTAATGCTCAGGAGCAAAAGGAGTTAAATATAGAAGTATTGCAAAATTAGAACGCTTTCCAATGAAACAGTTGCCTGTAATTAGAGGTCAAATTCATAAAATCAGAGAATGGTTTGGGTGGGAAGCGACCTCAAAGCTCATCTCATTCCAACCCCCTGCCACGGGCAGGGACACCTTCCACTAGACCAGATTGCTCCAAGTGCTGTCCAACCTGGCCTTGGACACTCTCAGAGATGGGGCAGCCACAGGGAGCTTGGTTAAGTGGCATTTGTGTGCTTTGAGGCGTCACAGCCCCTGCTGAGGGTGAGGAATGGCTGCACGTACCATCGGCAGAGGCGGGAGTCAGAGGGATGTACTCTGTCGATGTCTGGCTGGTCAGGGACACCCTGGCCCCAGTCAGGTCAATTTTGGTGCTCCGGCACGTGTTGGAACAGACCTTTGTGTGCTGGTAGAAATCCAGCTCTCCCGAGTCCATGATCTTCCTGAAAGACAGGGAGGAAACACAAGGACAGGCACATCAGTAACAGGCAAGAGCTCTGAGATGCAGCTCCTGGAAGCCTTCACCCCCAACTTCTGAGTCCCAAAAAGCAAGGAGAGCAGGCAGAGCCAACAGGAGCCCTTACTGGGACTGATTAACTCATTTCTTGAGGGAAGAAGGGAAAGAGAGAGTCCCTATCTGGTCCCACCAGCACATCCCCTCCAAAGCTGCAGCTTCCAGGCAAAGGGGATTGGTTCAGGGTGAGACCGCAGGCAGCCTCTTCCTTGCTTTTTTGACTCGACAGCTCCAAAGGAGACAGGACACAACCCTATTTATAAACTAAAATCAGGTCTCTCCTCTCATTCAACGGGGGTGGCAACACTGGAACACAGGACCTTCCCATACAAGAAGGTTGTCTCCAAAGCATCTCCAGGCCTTGCTGGCCAACAACCACCTAAGCTTCCCGAGATTTGCTCCCATGGGCAGCTGGGTTTGCCTTCAGACATTCCTCCTGAAGTATTTTTTCCCCTCCCAAAGCCTTGCCTTGACAAAGCCTAAACCTATTATGCAAAATTTATGTGGAGCAAAAGCTGCTTAAAAGGAATATGGGAGATGCCTGCATTGAAACAGAAGAACACAGGGAAAGGCAACGTTGCCCTGTGAAAAGAGCACAAAACCACTGACAGTTCCTGGGGAAAGAGGTGATTCTTTTTTATCCTCCCCAAAGGCAGAGAAAGACTTTAATTAAATCACAGTCTCAGGGTGGTGTTCAGGAGGACCATAGAAGAATTGAATTACTGTAGTTAAGACTAGAAAAGAGAAATGCTTGCAATAGAGAAGCTTTTTTTTTTTTTGGTCAAGGACTTATTTAGAAGTGATGTCAAGCAGGAGTGCTGCAACCAGAGCATTAGTGATGGCCAGACTGATTTCATTTGGTGGGTCATGCTGAGAATCCACAGACAGAATGGCCCAACCACCAACAGCCATTAAAACTTCCAGTGTCCTTACACCAGCTGGAAACTCACTGTGGTTCAAGTCCTGAAAAGACCAGAGAAATATTTCTTGCCCCAAATTATTCCCTAGGCACAAGGACAGAACAAAGCCATTGGACTGACCACATCTGGGGCCAGGCTGTCATTATGACAAACGTTCAGTGGTTCATTTGCTCCCTCAGCAGCAAAACAGCCATTCCAAAGGCTCTGTTCCACCCCACCACAATCCCCCAGAAAGAAGTGGCCAGAGATACAAAGGAAGGGACTGACCGGAGCATGATCCCGTTCATCCGGATCGCCCGCTTCCAATCCTTCAAGGTCGACTTGCCTGCCAGGTGGACAAACTCCTTGGGGCTGATTAGGTGATCGTGAAACTGCAAAAGGCAGGGGTGCAACATCAGTGCCACATAACGAAGCCAAGGGTGCCCTGTGAGCAGGGTTCAGCTGGAGCCCGGCGGCGTTTCCCGGTGCCTGGCAGCGGCTGCAGGCTCCACGTGCCACCGAACACCACCGAAACAGACGGCTGCCAGGCACTCCCCACCCCAGGGAGCACTGCCCAAGTCAGAAAGATTAAAGCCAAACACTGCTGTCACGGTTGGTTAGTTAACAGCTGCTCCAAGCCAAGGGTTCAGGGGTGTGTGAGTTTGGAAGTGCCCAGCTCAGGCAGGACAGCTGGGGAAACACCCACAGCTTGTGCGAAGTACCATTAATAGCAGGGAGCTGCTCACACTCCCACTAGCAATAGACTCGGTGAAAGCTGGGCTGCACTGGTAACATTTGGGTCCACGTTATGCCCCACAGGGGAGAGGGAAGAAGCCCATTTGGTCTTTGACCTCCTGCTCCCGAGCCCAACCATCGGTATCGGGGAACCTCTGGCCTCTCTGGCAGCGCACACCCACTGCTCCTGAAAACCAGCTTCAGGGAGCTGGCACGCACCGTGCCACCTCTTCCCTTCCTTTTATTGCCCTACACGCCCAGCCCGTGCCTGAACCCACGTGCTGACCTAACAGCAACCTGCAGAATCATAGAACTACAGAATCACTAAGGGTGGAGAAGACCTCCAAGATCCTCGAGTCCAGCTGCGAACAAGGCAGCTCTCTGGGGAGCTGCCTTACAGCCCATCTCAAAGGCTTTCCCAAATCCAGGCCTCCTCTTTTCCATGGCCATGTTGACCAGCACAGAGTAACTCATTGTTACTGCATGAGAAACTGCATCTCTGAACAAGGACAAGGGCTTCAGGGCAGAGAGGATGGATTTTAGGAGGCAGCAGCATTACCTGCAGCAGCATCTATCCTCTGCCTCAGGAACAGAGGAGACCATCTCTCCTGGGAAGGGTAGGGACCAACCTTTGGGAGCCCAAGGAGACTCTCCCTCATCAGGGTATTGTTTAGGCTGTGTACAAATGCCAGCAATGACTCACTCGTGGGATGTTCCATGAATTCATGCAAATTTTAACCACGAGCTACCCAGGACACAGCAGCAACTCTTCAGTAGGTCCCCAATCAATAAATTCCTCAAACTATCAACTTTCCAACTGAGCGGACACTGCAAGTGCCCAAATTTCTCAAACTTTTCAATAACACATTAAACTGAGGCACCATCTCTCCACCCAGAACTACACAATTTGGTCAAGACAGGTATCAGGTACCCCAGCACCAAGAAAATGTCATCCTTTCCCACCATGACACGGTTCTGATGCAAAGCAGCTGATCAAAGCTCTTCACAACCAGGACAAGCCAGGTGACCCCATCATGTGGGCAAGGGGAAAGGACAAGTCCAGTGCTGGGCCCTCTGTTCTCACCTGCACACACTTCACATTGATCCCGGGGCACACGAACTTCCTCCAGATGAGGTTGGCTTTGCTGTCCCCACAGGTGATGGGGTAGACAATCTCTGCCTCCAAACTGTCCTCATCTTCAGCCATCTTCACTTCTCACAGGGATCAGAGGAAGGGACAGATCAAAGAGAAACATGAGCCACAGCCCCGACTAACAGGCCTGAGCCATACATGCAATGATAGTTTTGAAACTCAGAAATAAAAAAAAGTAGATGATGCATGGTGGGGTATGCTGGGGTTTGTGGCCACCACTCACTTGCACTTTGCTATTAAAGCATCCAAACAGTCAAATTTCTCAGGCAAAACAGTGCAGGCAAATTTATGCCAATCCAGCTGCAGCTGAGCACAGGAACTATGGGAAGTCAGCCATTCTTGATAAAAAAGAATGATGTTATCTGGGTGGAGTCACCCTTAATTTTAAAGTAAAACTGGTTTTAAGTCAACTCCGGCCCAGCTGCTCAGTCTTTGCTCGCTAAACTCACATTTACTTGCAACCAAAGCCAGCAAGTTGCTGCAAAACTGACATCCCCGTGGCAAGCTGGAATGGCAGGAGCCGGGGACGGCCGGACACAGGGACTCATCGCAGACCAGGAGAGGGCAGCAGCAGCCCAGCCAGCCGCTGCCAGCTCCCTGCTGGTCACCGAGCCCCCCTGGATAACATCCCCAAGGCCCACAAGAGAACACCCCCGGAGCCGCAGCAGCTCTGCACAGCAGTGTTTGGAGCGTCCCATCTGACACCGGCACGGGGCCGTGGCACACTGGGGAGGTGGAGCTGGCACCAAGGGGATGTGGAAAGAGCTGACCTACCTAGAACCGCTTCCTTCAGGTCTGTGGAGGCTGTGAAGGCAGCAGCAGCTGCAGCAGCTGCATTTTCAGTCTCCAGCGTGTCTTCGTTGATGTCACCGCTGGGAAGAGAGGCAGAGGCATTCTTAAGCCATGTGCCCGTGCCACCCCCACACCCGATGCCCTGTGGAGACGCTGCCTCAGAAGTCCCTCGGATCACATTTTCCCACAAGAGCTAAGAGTCAGCTCTGGGTTTGGGAGGCTCAGCTGCATTTTTTCATGTGGAGATGAAGAACCCCACAGCAGGCAAGCCTCTGTCAGCAGCCTGGCCAGCTCTCTCTTGCCTACCCTTTAATCCCAGCCCTGTGGATCTGCCTCCAGCCCAGCCCATGCTGGAGAGCTGGCATGGAGGGTTGCTGTCAGCACAGCCCTTTGCTCAGAAGTCACGGCCAGCCTTTGGCAGCTTTGCCTGAGATTTCCCCAGGAAAAACATGTGTGAAACATGCTGCTGCTGTCTGGGCAATGGACTGGCTGAATCCCCCGGTATGCAGGATGCTCCAGGGGAATAGGACCTCAAGGAGCCACAGAAACACTATAAAGGAGCTGGACAAACCCCAAGAGCAGATCTATGAGCAGAGATAACACAGCATGAGCTATAGACACTTGCAATACAATCTCTGAGCCTCTTAAAGCTTGATATATCCATGATATTCATTAATAGCTGGCTATCCAACGGCTTCCATCGTCCCCACACTGAGATCTCTGTCTTCTCTGGGTGCTTTGCCCGTGCAGTCACACAGTGGGTCATGCACAGCACCCACTCCCTTGCTGTTCTCCCATCCCAGCTCTGTGGCAACACAGAGCCCCAAGCCTCTCCAAGGAGCTTCAGTGCACACTCAGAGGGAACAGGCACTTCTGGCTGTGATGTGGGACATGCTCCTCACCCCCTCGGCTTTGGAGGTGAGGTCCCAAAGGGAGGGAGCCCACACTGGTGCCCTTATGGATCCCACCTGTACATCACAGCCAGCGCTCAGCACGCACCATTCCCAACGGGTTTTCATAGAAACACAGAAGAGGCCCTTAAAGTTCATCTCATTCCAAGCCCCCGCCATGGGCAGGGACACCTTCCACTAGCCCAGGTTGCTCCAAGCTCCACCCAACCTGGCCTTGAACAATTCCAGGGATCGGACAGCCACAGCTTCTCTGGACAGCCTGTGCCAGGGTCTCACCACCCTCACAGGGAACAATTTCTTCCTAATATCCAATCTAAGTCTACCCTTCCTTTAAGATCTGTGTTTGGTGTTGTTACTGAAGCTGACTAATTGCTGCAGAAAGCTTGACCTGCAGGGGCAGGGGGAGAATTAGCTTTTCACATACTTTGGCATATAAACTCTCTAGGAAGACTGTAGAGAGAAAATAAACCTGAAACCTCCCTCAGTTTGGTACCATGGGTGAATTAAAAGACAGTCCTAGTGACTCACTGGCAACCACATTTCTCACTCAAAGTGGTGCCATAGGGACAAAGAAATTCAAGAGCAACTGGTTTTTCCATTCTGGGCTCCTAACACACAGCTCCAGGGTGGAACTGCAGCTTCAAAGCATCTCTCCCCTCAGCAGCTGCAGGGCAGGTACCTGTGGGGAGCAGCACAGAGATAAGGAAGGCGTGGGCAGCAGCTCAGCCTCACCAGGTGAGTGGCTCGGAGATGCTGCTCCAGAGAGAGGGGAGACAGCTCTGCTGAAACAGAAAGGGGATGGGCACAGCGCTGCCTCTGCAGCTCACAGAGACCACCAGCCCAGAGCCCTGGGAGAGCATGGGGAGGGTAATGTGAAAGGACTTGAAAAGGTAAACTCTGAGCTAAGGCATTTGCACACAGGCGATTATTACACAAGTGGCAGCAGTCTGACAGAGGAACAGAAGAATTCTAACCTGGGGTTTTTCATCAGTTTGCTGCTGGGTTCTTGCATTTCTCCAGGTGAAAGGCAGCAGCAGCACTTCAGCCGGGTGCCAGAGGCAGCAGTGCCCTCTGGCATGCAAAGCCCTGACCCTGACCTGCCTCCAGACCAAGAACCTCCACCAACTTACCCGAAGAAATCCCCCGGCAGAAAGTCAGCACCTTTCAGACCTTCCTCCAGGACTCCACTGCATTTACACCGCTCCGAAAAATGACCGAAAGGCACAGCTGGATGGGGAGGAATAACCCAGCCCACGCCTTAAACCTCCAGAGGCAAACAAACAAACCAACTCCCAGCTTGTAGGAAAAATTCAAGCAACTGAAGTCTGTGTCTGCCATTGACATGTGGGGGACAGAAAACCACAAAAAAAGGCGAGTGTCTCCACACTGTTTCTCCCATCCCATTCCAGGGAAACAGACCGAGGCAGATGCAAGAGAAAACACAAACACCTTCCAAGTCCCAGCAGTGCAGCCCCCCAGCTGGTCCTGCCTTTGCCAGTTGCCATGACAAAGGCAGGGGAGGATGGTTCTCATCTTCCTCCCCAGGAGGATCCATAAACCAGATGGGAGGAAGAGAAGAAAGCACGTGCAGATAACTCAGAGGGCTGGCGTCTCCTTTCTTTTCTGCTCCTGCCTTGCCTGGACACTTGAGAGAGAAAAGTCTCCCCCAGAATCCTGTGCTGATCAGAAATACAAGCACCAAGCACAGATCCCCTCCTATCACAGACTAAAGAGAAAAGCTTCTTGCTTTTCCCATTTCCCTCAGCCTTTTCCTTAAGAACACATGAACTAATTAAGCTCTTAACAATGGGTTGTATAGAGGGTTTTTTAAATAGCAAACCCATACCCAGATGAGCACTAGAAAAAGGCACCAACCCCCAAGCTGAGTTTGGTTTAAGTGTCACACAAGGCAAGCTGAAAGCTCCCCATGTGAGTGGTGACCGAGCCAACATGAAGGGACCCCAGCCTGTGCCTGCAGCTGCTCTCCTGACACTCTGGGGCTGCAAAGGGAAATCAGAAGGAAAAGGAGCCAGCGCCACCGTGGCATTGCCCCAGGAGGAAGAGAGCCTGGTGGAGGCAACTGTCCAAGGCCACAGAGAGACCGTGGGTGGCTCGTGCTGCCACCCACCGCCAGCCCCACTGCCCCGCTCAGTGAGAGGAGTCAGGCAGGTTTTACTCTGTGACCCGAAATTTCACATCCTTTCCATTAACCTGCTACCATGCCCAAGAATGGGGGAGCAGAGAACCTGTCCGGAGGCTCTTCTCCAGAGAGGTGCATGGAAAACCCTCAGGGAATCTCTCCATGCCTGCCGAGACATCTCTGCTCATAGCTGCGACTAAATGAAAGTGCTCCTCTCTGTGCTGTGTAGAGCTGTCCTGCTCCTGACCATCCAGGGGACACTGGGAGGATGAGAAAAGGCTTCCAAAGAAAAACAGGAAGGGAACTAAGAGCAAAAGGAAACCAACTGACTGAGCCAGCCTCTGCCACGATCCAGTTCCTCAGACAACACCACAACGCTGCACATGGGTCTGTAGAGGCTCAGAGCCACGCTACAACCAGGAACCATTCTGCATCCAAGAGCAGCCACATCCCAAGTGTCACATCTGGCTGCTTCTCCCCTGAGGGAGACAAGGGAGTCTCCATGGGACAGAAAACAAGAGGAGTAGAGCCCTTCTTCCCCACCATCACTGCTCTTCTGGGAGTTGAAAAGGTTCTTGGAAACACTCACGGACGAAGGGTGTGGAGGAAGAGCAGGGCAAATCCTGCCCATCCCAGCACCAACAGCTCTTGCCTCTCCCTGTCCCTGCCCATTCTTCACCAAAAAATCATCTATTAATGGGCTTTATTCAGTTGGAGCAGCACAAGGGGAATGGCACCTGGACTGAAACAAACGCTGTCACCTTCTGCCCTGCCCAAAGCCCCAGGGCACTGACACAAAGACATGTTTGAGAAAAGGAGACAAACGTCTTGGGGAGAGAATAAACAGCCACTCAACACCCACTTCTTTCCAACAAACCTGCCTGGATGCAGCTCCAGGTGCGAACTTGGATTTTCCGCCCAATGAAAGAACAAAACACAAAAATGGCTCTGGGCTGTGTCCCACCCAAAAAACCACCGAGAAATAAAGGAAAGAGCCCATTGCTACGTGGGCCTCCAAGGTACCAGCCAGGTTCTTTGGCCATGACCACCCTGCCACTGAACAGACTAGACCTGAACAAACAGCAGCCCTGAATCTGGAATGCCAACAAAAAAGGCAGAAATTGGGCAAAACAGTAGCACTTTAACAATCAGACACGTTCACTCTGGTTTTTTGAGCAGTCTCTCCATTCAGGGCAACAATGTTTCAAGGACACCTCTCTCACTCCTATTGAAAGTGGAAGTTCTTGCAGAGCTCAACCAAAAACCAGCCAACCTCAAACCTCCCCAGCCTTCAGAGAAGGGGGCTCAGCTGCACCACCCTCAACCTGGTGTGGACTGACTCCTCTCTTGGAGTCCAGAGCTTAGCAAAGCCACCATGAAATAGCAGAAAAACACTCATTTAGCTACTGGTGTCCTGTTCCAACCAGATTTGTGTCCACGCCAACATCCACATCCTCTCAGGAAAAGGTCTCTGGGGTTGGGATTTTTCCCCCCACTCAAAAGAGGGAAAGAGTGGAGCCTGTTCTGCTCAGAGCTGCAGAGCCCTGGGTATGGGAAGCCCTAGCAAGGAACTGGACGCTCCATGGCCACCACTGCCTCACAGTGAGCAGGGATGCAGGAGGAAGCAGTGGGGGATCAAATCCCAGCCCATGACCATGTGTGGGAGGGCTTCCAGCACATCCCCTCAGCGTGCACCGACCCCGTCTCTTACCCGTGCTGGGACAGGTTGGTGGTGACCAGCACCGTCTTCACCTCCTCCATGCCGCCGCCATCCACCGCGCCGTCCGGCGTGGTCACCACCACCACCTCCTCCATGTGGACACTGACATCCGGCGTCGCCATGGTGGCGGGAGTGGGAGAGCCGTGGGTCACCAGCTGCTTGTGGAGAAATGAGGGGAAGCCCCGTGTCAGAAGGTCTCCCTGCTGAACTCGGCCCTGGAAGGATCACGGGGGTGGTGGGATCAAGGAGAGATGGGACTGCAGGGACACCAGGCTCCTAAGGAGAAGGGGATCAGCAAATCCCCAAGTGCTCCATCCCAGGAGGAAGGATGAGGGGAAGCTCAACCCAACACACGCTCTGCAGGCTGGGTAAGAATGATGGGCATGGGTGGGACCAGGGTGCAGGAGGTGAAGGGCAGAGTGTGAAAGAGGTCCAAAAAAAAAATGTTCCTGGCATCCACCATAAACTCTGTGAAGATACTCAGTTTGAAGGTGCATTTCCAAATGTATTTCAAACTATCTCACGATTTCACACTGTTGGAGGAGCTTGTCACTGTCTCCTCCACAGTGAAACAGGGACTCTTCCCTCCTCCAAAGTCACACACACACAAAAAAAATCAAATTAAAAAAGCACGTCAAGCCCGCAGAAACAGTGACATCTGGAAACTATTTCAAAGTGTGCATTTGTAATAAATCAGCAATAGATGTAAGACAGCACTCCCTCTCCAGCTCTCTTGGAGCCCCTTTAGGAACTGAAAGGGACTCTAGGGTCTCCTCAGAGTCTTCTTTTTTCTTCTCCAGCTCTCTCAGCCTGTCTCCACAGCGGAGAGCTCCAGCCCTCCGAGCATCTCCATGACCTCCTCTGGATTTGCTCCAGCAGCTCCACATCTTTCTGATGCTGGGGGCCCCAGAGCTGCACACAGCACCGCAGGTGGGGTCTCACCTGAGGAGAGCAGAGCGGGAGAATCCCATCCCTCACCCTGCTGCCCACAATGCTGGGGATCAGCCCACGCCCAGGTATGGAGAACTCGGTGCCTTCAAAGCATCTCCTATAGCACTGGTGCAGTCCACATAGAGAACAGGTAAGGGACCACATCATCCAGGGTGTTCAAGCTCAGGCCCCCACAGAGTACTCCAAGCAGTGGCACACAGCACAGCAGAGATGCCACTTGGCTCCCACCACTTCCCCAGGCCACGGCTGGAGCAGAGCACTGACCCAGCATGTCCAGCGTGACTTCAAACCAAGTTCACGCCCTGCAGAAACACCTGCCTGACCCACAGGGACACTGTGAGGTGATCTTTACCTCCACAGAGCCCACAGGGTTTATCTGAGGTGGACTGGCCCCTCCGTGCCAGCCCAACACAAAGCCACCAGCAGAAGCACTTCAGTTTTCACAACAGCACGGATGCTCAGCTGCCTTCGGCTCAGCCATTCCAATTTTTGTTGTCACTCTATCCCTACCATTGTCCTTCATTTTGGGGTAAAACCCCTCCCACAGTATAAGCATCACTCACAATGGTCCCTGAGCTGGTACTCAGTTTCATGATGCTCCTGACATCCTGCCCTGCATCACGGGATCGAACTCCACGTGTGTTGTTCAGATGCCTCTGGGCAGGAACCAGCATTGAATGGAGAAAAAGTGGGCTGAAAACATAAGTAATCTAAAAAGTGGCTCAAAACACAGCAGCAGTGGGGCAGTGGAGGGGCATGAGGGGCAGCCCAGCCCTACCAGGACTCAGGGTGCCCATGCATGTCCCTCCTGGTGTACCTTGTAGGGTGCTGAGAGTGTGTCAAGGGCTGTGGGAAAGATTTGGGGTGAAGCGAGGAAAAAAAAACATAAAAGGAAAAAAAAGCATAGGACAATTGGGAGAGGAGAGAGATTTTTTCGGGTGCAGCATCAGGAGGGCAGAGACCAGGGAGACTGTGCTGGGGGCAGCCAGCAAGGCTGTGCACAGAGGAAGGATGCAGTGTGGATGCAGAGAGGTACTAAGAGAGAGAGGGGATGCATGGGGCGGTGGCTTCAGGGGGGTTAGACAGAGGTGCACAGAGTGGGGAGGGGGTCATGGGGGTGCAAGAGGGTGCACGGGGTACACGGAGAGGGGAGATGGAGAGCAGCACAGAGGGTGGAGGGCTACACGGAGAGGGGAGCACGTGCAGGGGGGCTGTGCAGAGGGGTGCATGGGTCGGGGGCTGCCCGGAAGAGAGTGGCAGGGAAGCTGCAAAAGGGTGGAGAGCGGCCTCACGAAGGGAGGAAGAACAGGGAGGGCAGCACACGGGG
>WEIT01000563.1:7667-31605 GCA_013389985.1 Dryoscopus gambensis | reverse complement strand
TGGCCCCCGTGTCTCCCGTCTGTACCCCGACCCGTGCCCTGCGTGTTTCTCCTGCTTGCTGCTCCCCGCCGTATCCCCTGTGCGTGTCTCCTGTCTGCCCCCGCACCGTGTACCCTGCGTGTCTCCCTTTGGCGTCCTGCATGCTCCCCATGTCCCCTGCATGTCTCCCCCCGCCCCCCCCCCGGGCTGTGTGCCCCATACGTGTCTCAGGGCTGTGCCTCCTGTGTGCCCCCCACGTCCCTTGCGTGTCCCCATCTGTGCTCCTGCACAATACCTTGTCTCCTGCATGTCCCTTTCCCGGGTCCTGCGTGTCCCCCGTGTCCCATGCATGCCCTTCATGTCCCTTGCATGTCCGTTCTCCAGGTCCTGCATGCCTGCCATGTCCTCTCTGTGTGTCCCCTGTTCCCTGCGTGCCACCTGTGTGCCCATCCTTAGTCCTCTGTGCCCCTCATGTCCCCTGTGTGTCCCTTTGCCGGGTTCTGCATCCCGCCTGTGCCCCCTGTGTGTACCCCCATGTTCCCTGCATGTTCCCCCTGGGCTGTGTGTCCCGCAAGCCCTGTGTCCCTCTCTGGCTCTCCAGGGATTCGTGAAAGCCCTCAGCTGTTCATGGCTGAACACTTGAACACTTCCAGGGGTGGTGCAGCTACAGCTTCTCTGGACAGCCTGTGCCAGGGACTCACCACCCTCACAGGGAAGAATTTCTTCCGAATATCCCATCTAAACCTGCCCTCTGTCAGTGGGAAGGGATTCCCCCTTGCCCTGTCACTCCAGGCCCTTGTCCAAAGTCTCTCTCCAGCTCTCTTGGAGCTCCTTTAGGCACTGGAAGGGGCTCTAATGTCTCTCTGGGGCCATTTCCAGCGTTTAAAAAGTGCCCTTGTCCAGTTCGATTCAGTGTCTCTTTTCCTGCTTGAGCCATCCCCAAGGTGCTGCTGGTCCTTATCAGCACTACAGCTCAAGCTGTGACTCTGCTCTCCTGTTTCCCTGGCCACCAGGAGCTCTCACAGGTTTTGCTGTAATTTCTGCTGTTTCTGTGCAAGCCCAGGGTTTGGGAGACACTCAAGAATTTCTCAGGGAGGACTTTTTGCATGATCTTGCCACATTGCACTTCTTCTGTGAGTAGGTGGTTAACGCGTTCTGGAAATGGATGAGCGAGGCCAGAGGCCCCAAAAGTCGTGAATCCCTTTTGGAAGCACTCACTATGTTTCCATTCTGTCAGCTTTTCACAGCTACTGGGTGGGTGGCTTTTCCTGACAGGTGTTCAGGTGGCGTTTGGTCTGTTTAGTATTTTTTACACAGATTTCTAATGATCCTGTCTGATACATTTGTTGTGGTTTATTTAATTTTTTTCCCCAAGGCTCTTCCTTTCCTTTTTTTGTCCCCATGCAAACCAACCCTGCCTGATGACCAGCTGCCACCTCTATTTCCCTCATGTTCCCCCTCACTTACCAGTCTACCCAAGCTAATACCATTAAAGTGATATTCCACAAGGAATTGTATTTCTTTTCCTTCTCCAAGATAACCAGCAGTAGCCAGCAAGGTGAAATCACCCACTGGAAATGGTGACTCCCTTTTCCATGGAAGTCTGTCTGTCTGTCTGTCTCTCTACCAGTGGCACTGCTGGTGTCTCCCCTGGCACCTGCATCCTCGGATCCCCAGTGGGGTTGGACAGGACAGATTAAAGGTCCCTTTTTCCACTAAAACCATCTCCTGACAGTGGCCAAGGACAGCAGCCTTATCAACATGGCAAGAAGGCAGCAAACCCCCAGTAATGCTGCCCTACTCCAGTTTTCCCAGCAGCCAGTGGCCTCCTGGAAAACAAAACTTGGCTTTTGCTGTCAGATCCCAGGACACAGGAAGGTCCCTGGGCTCCTCCTAGCACAGAGAGTGGGATGATTTTACCTCCCGGCACCGTTTCTGCTCCCTGCTCTGCCCCTTTATCAATGGGCAGACTCGCTCCAGCCACGGTGCCAGTGAGGCTGCTGAGAAAGGGTGAGCTGTTATTTTTCAAACCAAATCACTGCAAAATTTCTGGGTTTTGCCTGCCCAGGTGAGCCTTTGCATTTACCTTGGCAGTCTCTGCTCTCTTCCCTTCCCGTACTCAGGCACAGCTCAAGCACTTTGTAGGGATCCCTTCAAGAGTTATGTAGCTATTTTGCTTTCTTGACCTGGTGTTGATTTTTGCAGAAGGGACTCTTGACATGGCTGTGGAGTGACAGGACAAGGGGCACCGACACAGGTCAGGGTTAGATTGAATATTGGCAAGAAATCCTTCCCTGCGAGGGTGGTGAGCCCCTGGCACAGGGTGCCCAGAGAAGCTGTGGCTGCCCCATCCCTGGAGGTGTTCAAGGCCAGGTTGGAGAGGGCCTGGAGCACCTGGGAGGTGTCCCTGCCCATGGCAGGGGTTGGAAGCAAACCATTCCTTGATTCTATGATTTTGTGGGTGCTACAGTCTGGTTCAAGCCCTCAGTACTGTGTCTTCAGCACTCAGCCCTGCAGGGCTGCACAGTGGGCAGGGCTGGAAGGTGGTGGGAGCCTCTCCACAATTCCTTCTGCTCCTCCCACCCCATCCTGCCCCAACAGATCTCATGCCTCTGTGGTTTTCTCCTTCGGATCAAAAAGGATGAAGGATGTGTCTTGAATTAACTGGTTAAAGGGTGACCGTGCTTGTTCTCATGAATATATCTCAAATTGTGTGGCAACCAAGGACTGTGCCTGTTTTCCTAAGACAAATGCAGAGGTTTACTTTACTACATCCATGTTCTAGAAGAGCCTGGCTTAGTGGACTGTATCAAATCTCAGAGGAAAAGTGAGCAATGCTGCGTTTGCAGCCAGGTCGTTATCTCCAGAATCAGGAAGGTCACGCTGCAAAAATAGAATTCCTGTTTGTGTGGGCAGCAGCGTCCTGAGGGAAAAGCATTGGGCATGGGCTGCTCTGCCACTGCCACCACTGTGATGGCCCCAGCACTGTCCTGGCACTGTCCTCCTGGCACTGTCCCCCCTGCCCTTACAGCACACTGCCCTAGGAATTAAAATTTACCCCCCTGCCTTCCCCTTGGTTTGTCTCCTTGTGCAGCGAGTGCTGCCGAGCTCTGTGGAAAGTCTCCCACACTGGTAATTTTGATGGGATCACAAGATGTGGGACAGCCCGTGAGGATGCTGCTATTTCAATATCCCCTTAAGGACAGGGAGGACAGTGGCCAGTGACATTGGGCACTGCTTGTGGTGGCAAAAGCCCCCTGCAAAAGGCAAATGGGGGATCCTTTCCCCAGCAGCTGGGAAAGCAGCCAGGCACCATCCCCCACATGTCCCTGGGGATTACAAACTTCCCTGTTTTCAGTTGCAGTTTTAGGACATTTTTGTGTACCTGGCCCCAGGGCTGGGACTTGGAGCATTGGCCATGCAGGGTCTCATGGGTTGGGGTCCCTTCTCCCTGGGAATTACAGCCCTGCTCCCTCCCACCGTGTCCAGCCCAGGCTGGATCCTTTCTTGGGAAAAGCTCATGAAGGAAGAACTGGAGTTTTTAATAAAGAAGCTCATGTGTTTTATAGACTTGCATTTGCTGTGTTTGTAACTGTCATATCTTTTTGATCTTCCTGTGTAAGGACTTTGCATACCCTCACTTCCAGCCACAGGGGGTGGCAGCAGGACCCTCATTCAAGCATTTATTACTTTGTCCCTCTGAGAATGGTGATAAACTCTCCATTTCTGCCTCTTTTATGCTGTGTAAAAAAGCACTCACTGAGCATTCAGAGGCTTAGAGCCTATTTTGTTAAATCTTTAGGTCAATTTTCTGTTTAATGCTGTTTATTAGTATTCCCACAATACAAAGAGAGGCCTTGGGACTAAAACAGCCAATTTATGGAGAGAGACGGACACATACGGTTTCATACCAACTTTATTTCTTTTTTTTTCCTTTATTTTTTTTCATAATCACTTCTTTTGCACAACAACAACCTCAAGTTGACAATGAAATGCACGTGGCAGACCGAAGGGAACCGGACAAGGCTCTGTTAGGGATGGAAAGTCTTTCCATGACGCTGTGCCAGCTCCCCACCTGGCACGAGGGACGGTGACCCCGGCTGCGGCAGGAGGAGCACATCCTGCCTGGAGGGCAGCCGGGGTGCTGAGCCCTGGGGTGACAGCTCAGCCCTGTGCCCACACAGTCATCTTCCAACCCTCTCCTGCAGCCACAGGCCCCGGTGTTTCTCCCCAGGGTGCACAGCTGCGTATCCCGACTCCGTACTTTGGTACTTTCCATTTCAGAGCACTTTGGAGACGTGGAGGCATCGGCTCTCCCGTGGTCCCCATGGGGAGGGAGCGTCTGTGTCCCCTTGTCAAAGGCTGTGGGAAACTGAGGCACAGGGGATGCCAGGGCAGGGATGCCCGGCTGTCCCCTGTGTCCCTGCACCCCGGGGACCACGGAGCACCCATATGTAGGCATGGGCCAGTGCGCCTCTGCTGCTTTACTTAAGGACAACTGACTACAAAGGTGGAGTTTATTGGTCTTACTATGTCATCTCGTCCCTAGCATGGAGAGTAAGAAATCTCTAGCACCGTAAACAGCCATTCCCTGACTCATTTCAAGTGGTATCAGAGTGTATGTGCATATATCGTTTCCACGGATGCGTTTCTGTGCGCGTGTGCACAGCCGGGTGCACAGCCACTGCGAGGAGGACAGGAATGCCATGGGAGGGATATAATGAACCCCATGAGGCAGGATTGCAGAGCCAGGGCCAGAGAGTCACGCCGGGCTAAGCTAAAGCAAGCAAGCTGAAGTTTACATTTGAAAGGGAGCAGCAATACCGACCTACCCCCGAGGTAGGATGCATGCAATCGTCAACTCCCACTGGCCCTGGAAGGTCAGCTCAAAGGGAACCCCACAACTGGGTTAGAGCAAGATTTTTTTAATGACTCCAAAATAATAAGACAAAGAATAGGCTCAGTCCAGAAGCAGTCGGAGGGGCCAGCATCCTTGGAAGTGCCTATTTACAGACAGAGCTGAGCTCTGCCGTACGGGATAACGTGGGCACAGAGCTGTAATTTGGGCTGTGAGGCCGGTTGTCCCGGCTTCCTACAGCTTCACCCATTGCCTGGCTGTTGGTGCCAGCTGGGAGCTCATTTAGCTTCAGCTCCTCAGTCTTGCCTGAACCAGAGGCTCTTCTCCAGGAGGGCTCTTGGAAGGCCTATGCATGCACACAATGATGTCACCCTCCTGACTTTCCTCCCTCACACCGCTGCCACACTCGAGGTCCAGGCAGGGACACCCTGGGTGCCCTGAGGATGCTCCCCCTACAAGGAACATTCCCATGTCCTTATGCTGCTGCAAAAATGGGGCTGAAAACTGTCAGTTCAGAACTCGATTCACAGACACCTTCAGGGATCAGTGGAGACCTCAAGCCCCACCATAAATTAGGTGACCCCAAGAGTTGTGGGGTTTGCATGCCATGTCCACAACCACATACATGGGAATGCTCCAGAAATGACAGAAGCTGGGGCAGAAAGGATGTTAATGAGGATACTTAATTAGTCTCATTTGAGGCATGAAGTATGCAGCTGCACACAGCCACTAGCATGAAGGGATACGGAAAGGCATGGAATAACCTGGCCCGAGCCACGTGCTGCTGGTTGGGCACAGTGCTGCATGAGCTCCTGGCCACGATGGGTTTGGAGCAGTGGGTGGACACCCCTCATCCAGCCAACACCGTGCAGCCAAAGCAGTCACACATTTCCCTGATAGTGCCCCGTGGCACTGGACAAGCTCCTGAACACCCCCACTCCATCCATCTGCACCAGGCAAACGTGGCTCTGGGACACGTAAAGCCTCTGGCCCCACAGGTGAGGCTGTTTCCTTGGCACAACGTGTCTCGGCAGCAGCTCCCTGACATTACCGATGCACAGCTCTCCCTGCACGTCCCTGCTCCTCTGCTCCAGGAGCTTACCCTGCAGTAACACATTTTCCAGCCATATCTACTGTCCCTCACTGCACCAGCCTGAGGGAGAGGGGAAAAATTAGTTTTGCAGTGCTCACACCTGCACGAGCACCATCTGCCAGGCCATTCTGCACTTGCCATGGGATATTTCACCAGGAAAAGCTATTGCAAGAATAAGTCCCAACTTGAGACCCATCTGGGCTCCAGGGAGGGGGAGGAGAGGGGCGCGGGGCAGCACAAGGGACCAAGAAGGAAGATCCAGGCAGGAATTGAGCCTGGAGACTCAGGAGCTGTTTGGGAGGACGGCTCTGACCAGCACAACCTGTTACTGACCAGCTCTCTTCCAGCACATGCTAAACCTGACAGATCCTCCAGCTTCCGTGGTTGCGGGGAACCACCTGGAACCTCCACACGGGGAGGTTTGGATCAACATTAATTATACGTACTAGAATTGAGGCATCACCTCTACTCTTCCTCTCAGCCCTTCCTTCTCCCAGCACGAGGAGCAGCCGTCCCCGCCCTCACCGCCCTGCCCGCAGGACTCGGCTGCCTCCAGCTCCCAATCCATCATTTTCCAGCTGCTGTCTGGTCCAGCATCCCACTGGCACCCTGCCTTCACCTGGCCCAGCCTCCGATTCCTTCTGAGCCCCCAGGAGAGAGTGAAAATGGCCATTTCTCTTGTTTTCAACTCTTGCTCATGAGTACAACATTTCTGATAATAATAATCATAATAATCATAGTACTAAAAACAGTATTTACAACAAGCTCCAGGTCAGAATTACACACCAAGCAAACACTCAGCACCACAGAGAGTAGGACAGGGTTAAAATCTCGCAGATACCTTCTCAGATCCCACCAACGCGGGACACAGACATTTGACAGTTTCAACCATTTCTTACACACAAACATTTCATTTAAATTACTTTTTAAATTTTTTTTTTAAACTTTTTAAAATTTCTCGTCACTATATGGATGAGGTGATGCTGGCGGTGATGCCGCGCTCTACACAGATGCTTATCTAAAACAGCTGCTACTATAAACTGATCATTAGCTACGGTTAAGAAATTCAACCCTCAGTTTCCTTCTTTGCCCTAAATCTAATTTTCTTTTGTCACTGACAGCACAGGAGCTTTCTAACAGCCCTGTCCTCCCTCTAGCCCAGGAGGAGGGGTTTGGGAGTAAGGTAGCCCTTCCTTTTAGGAGCAGAGTCCCCTGACATCAAGCCACGGCCATGGAGGGATCCCTCCCACATCCAGCTGGGAATTCTGTGGAGATCAGCAAAGAGCCCTGGGATTTGGTCTCCAGCAATCTGCCTTGTGACGGCCCCAAAGTGCCACATCCGTCTCTGGAAAGAGGGAAGGATTATTTTCTTCACCAAAAGGCTATTTCACAACCATGTACGGTCTCTGTTGGATTTGCTTTCCTAACAGAGTGGAATCCTGTGCTGTGGGAGCACTGGGGAGCCCGCAGAGGACTGAGGGTCCGCTCCAAGGGCTCCCACGGAGCTGGGAATGCAATCACCACCCGCAGCTTTCCCGGGCAGAGCAGCCAAGACCTCTCAGTCCCCGCTCAGCCAGGGAGAGGGTGGCTCAGTGGCCAACCAGGGCGTCAGGCAGTGCCCACTGTGACAGGGACTTGCTGTGAGCTGGCACCTGGCACCAAGCTTTGGGTGGAGCCCCTCAGCTGCTTCCACCTGGGCTCTCAAAAATCACCCAAGGATGAGGACTGTGGGTCACTGCCTGCCTGGGCTGGCTCTGGAGGCAGCCAGAGATAGGGGTTCTGCACACTGTGACTCCTGAGCCATCCATCCCTCTCCTTCCTCTCTCCTACCATGGGCAAACAGGGGGCTGCTCCCTATTTTACTTCACACACAGAAATTATCACTTACTTCCCATTTTTCTGAAACTGATATTTGGCTCAGAGCAAACACCAAGAGGAGGAAAAGCCCCAGATAAGAAATCTGTATCTCTGTGACACTGCTGGTTGAATTTATTAATATCTTCGTTTGGTTTTTTTTTTACATGAGTTTAAGAAATATTTTTTTTTTTAAAAAAAAGGACAAAACCCTCCAAAGAAGCTGTTTGATTGACTGATCAACTGATTTGATTCTCTATTTGATGTGAACTAGTTGCTATTCTGCTTAGAGGTCCCTATGATCTGTGAATCCCCACAAGCACTGACAATTAGGGATGCAGAGAGAAGCGTGTAGCTGGGGACGAACACCGGGGAGGGGGTATGGAGGACCGAATGTCACATCTAGACGAACAAAATAAAATGTGTTGGTTGGTCGATTGGTTGGTTTGTTAACAGGAATCAAGTGCTAGATGTGTAGAAAAGCCCTTTATCCAGAGATCTCCTCCCGCTGTTCCTTGTTCCTGCGGACTTCGGCTGCATGCAGTTCCTGCAAAGACGGGAGAGATGACACCGGGCTAACGCGCCCTGCTCTTGTGATCAACATTTTCCTCTTGCACACAGGATTTGCATTAGACATAAAAAAAGAGACCATTTTCCCATCCAACACACTCTGAGGGCAGGGGGTTACCCCTGCAAGGAGCGAAGTATCATCTGTGGGAGCCTGGAGGTGATGGAACCTCTAGCGAATACACTCCTGGCTCCTCTCTCCTGCAAAACCCTTCAGGCCACACAGCCCATGGTGGGCCTGAGGCTGTGGCTTTGGACTTGCACTTATCAAGATTATCCAGGCTATGTTCTCTACTGACCTCGAAGGCCATAACCCCCTCCTCATGCTGCTCCAGAGCAGAGCTGCTCCTCAGCAACCACCACCAAGAAAACACCCTGTCCCTTGCGCCCATCACACTGGGACTAGACCCCGTTTTCCCATGAGGATCAGCACCCCCAGCCCCCAGCCCTGTCCCGGGGGTCGCACTTGCCTTCTCGCGGAGCCGCTCCCTCAAGGCAGCGAGATGTGCCTCACGGATCTCCCTGCTCAGCTCCATCTTGTAGTTGAGCTTCTCCTCGGCCAGGCGGCTGAAGTTGTTGTTCTCCTCCAGCGCCTTATGCAGCACCTCCCGCTCGTGTTCCCGCTTCTCCGCCAGCTGCTTCAGCACCTGCGCCTCCTGGGTCTGCCGAGGGAGGGGGGTGAGGCCACCGGAGAGGCTCTTCCAGACTTCATCTCCCCGGAGAGGTTCTCTGACTCTCTCCTCTGCTCAAACCACTCTGCCACCCCCCTCCACCCCATAACATAATCTTCTTGCTTGGCAGATGCTTTTGACACCTTTTTCCTGCTATCATAGAATAATTTAGGTTGGAAAAGCCCTTTGAGATCACTGAGTCCAACAGTTCCCCCATCACTGGCCAGCGCACCACTAACTCATGTCCCAAGTTCATCTACACAATGATGGTGGTGGAGTTGAATTCCCTGCCTAAATCAGGCCACAGAACCTCACTCCATGATTCCTATGTCTCACGTGACAATTTACAGTGGAATAACACATGTCAGAACACTCTTCCCAGCTGTTTTAGATTACTCCTGCTGAGTGTTAGGGTTAGGTGCAATTAGTACTAGAAAAGTCATTGCCTTTACAGGACATCTCCTTACCTTCCTCCTCTCTTCTGCAGCCTCCAGCCTCCTCTGCAGCTCCTCCAGGGACAGGTCCTTCTTCTTGGGAGGGGAGGAAAGGATTGGGCTCTCAGGAGATAAATCTGAAGGGGACTTCAGGATCACTTCAAAGCTCTGGCCTGATGCTCTCTTATCCAGCTGCTTCACCTCCATATCTTTGTGGGGAAAAAACCAGTGGTTCTGTGAACCTGTGCCACTCAGGAGAGTGTTCACCTGAGGTCATCAAGCTTCTCATGCAGGAATTAGGATTTCCCCATGTCCTGACCTGGGTGACTTTGTTTTGTCTCCAGAATCTCTTGATTAGCGATCACCTTCATCCCCACCATGCAAATGCAATTAATTTAAAGTCATGGTGTAATTACAGAAAGGTCACATTGCTGTTAATACCTTGTATGTCACCCCAGCATGAAGCAGAGAGATTGACTCTGGCAAGCTCCCACACTGCATATGGGACAATAATCCAAACACTGCTGGAGCTCCTGTGGGAGCAGGTTACCTACCTCCATACTGGTAGATGGTGTTGGGATGGGGCTGGGTGTGGAAACAGGAGCAGATGAGGGAGAGCAGAGACAGCTCCTTCATTTTCTCCTTGTAGGCTGAAAAATATGAGATAGCAATGAGAGAGATTCTAATGGTAACAGCATCTCTTTCTCATGGAGAAATTAAGCAAGTATCCCATTTGCAGCTATCAGACTCAGTGGAGGCTTTTCCATGCTGCCAGGAAATCCCACTTGCAGCTATCAGACTCTGTGGGCGTTTCCGTGCTGCCATAGCTTGCCAAAAGGTCCCCAAGGAGTGTCTGATCTAGAGCAGCTGAAATTAGCTGCCAGTGTGGCAAATGGCATGGGAACACACACAGTAGGGATTTAACACCTTTAGAGGCAAAAGTTTCTGTGCAGGATTTTCCCTCCAAAGGAGCTGGGGTGCTGCAGTCCATTTAGTTAAACATGTTGGGACAGCTGCTCACATCCTCTCTCCTCTGGAAGCAGGATTTCCAGTCTCTGAGAAAAATGATGCCTGGAAACCTTGCTCAAGCCCTGGCGAGTTGGGAATATTTCACCATTCAGCATTTCTGAGATGAGGGTGAAGAGGCAAGAGGAGGTCAGCAATGTGGAGAACAAAGGGGCATTTGAGTGATGAAACTGTTCAGGGGCTCTGCTACCAGGGGAAGAGCTGGACCCCAACTTTACAAGGAACCTCCTGTCCTGCAGCAGCAGATCAGGGGGGATGTGAGTGGATTCTGCCACCACCTTGGCCCACACAGGCAGAGGTTGGTACAGTCTGTGACCACAGTAAACATCCTTCTGCAAAGGACAGGAAACACTTCCGAGCTCTGCTGCTGTGAGCCCTCCATGCTCATTGTTCCTGTGACTGGAGCATGCACCACAGCATCCTCAGTGATCACAAGTGCTGCCCTAACACAGATTGCAGCAATCTGCTGCTGGGGAAATCTTCACCCATATTTTTGGAGTTCAGCACATTTAAGACAGTGAACTGTTTGCACACTCTTGACAAAGAACCTCAGAATAGAAAGAGTTGAAGTCAGCGAGGTGCTCTGTCAGGCTGTCACGTTCTTTATCACATCAGTGAAACCCTCACAGCATCACTCCTATGTGGCAGGTCAGCAGCTGGGGCTCAGCAGTGGGTGCTGCTGCCTCATGGGTCCTATGAGGCTCTGTCCTGGGCTGGCTCCTTGGGGGACACCCAGGCTCATGGGGACAGAGCCTTCATGGCTGTATGTCCTGCCAAACCTGTCCTGAGTGTCCTTGTGCTGCCCTTCCTCCTGCCTCTGCCACAGGCGAAGGCATCCTGCTGTCCTGCCTTGGCTCTGCCTCTGGATTTCCCACATATCCTGGTGCTTCTGGCCTTGGTTTGTCCCCTCTGTAGGGAGCGCATTTCGTGCTCCAGCCTGAGGCAACTCTGCAACTCAGCTGCCAATGCCACCTTCAGAGCAAGACCCTCCCCTGGGCCAGGACAGGGAAATCCCCAGAACTCTGTGATCTGAAGAGGCATTAGACACAGAACAATTCTGAAAAAAGTATCATCCTGTGTACCACATGCCCTTAGGAACATCTTACAGGTATTCTCCTCTGCCTTCCCACAGCTAATTGAGTGGGAAAACCTATGCCTGCTTCCTGCTTGCACTTATTTTTCCTCCTAGGTACAGAACTTCACCTCAATTAACACCCTTCTTTTGCTAAACCATCACCCCTAAAACTCAGATCTTGACTGAACAGTTTTTTTAGCTTGCTCCCCATTCTGATTTGAACCTCCTGCCCAGTCCGGCTGTTAAATGTAAACCAAATATAGAATAGTTTACATCAGTAGTGGCAGCCAGATAACTTTGATTTTGTTCTTAATGAAAAAAACCTCTGGAGAGCCTCTGAGAGGCCCAAAGTCATGGCAGGGAGCAGTAAGCTAATGCATCTCCTAATGTGCTGCCAAGAGCCCTGAGGAGGGTCCCTGGGAATAGATGAGAGACATTATCATTTATTATCATTTAGACATCATCATTTCATACAAACAAACCAGTCAACAAGGTCGTTGCCCCACCATTATGTCTGGCCCTGGGTGAAACCAAGGCATGAGGCAGACGTGCCACACCCCTGACCCCCTCATTTAATTCAATTTAATTGTCTGACAGCACTTGTTACAGAGCACAGTGCTTTGTGTTCCATGACTTGAGCTTCAGTACTGGCACTGTGTGCAGACGATTCCGAGCTGCATCCCCTGCCTTTCAGGAGGTTTGCTGTGGTGATTGCACAGCTGCCCCCGTTCCATCGGGATCTCCCCTGTCCTGCTTTCCCTCCTGCAGAGCAAGCTGGCCGTCCCTCTCTGCCGATTAAAATGAAGAGGAGCAAGAGGACAAAAGGCCCTGGGCTGCGGCAGGGCTGTGGTGAGCGCTGGAAGTGCTCTGCGTCCTCCCCCCGCCGCGGAGCCCGCAGCTGCACCCCGGCGCCAGCCGTCGGATGCAATTAGCGGCACACGGGGCCGGGNCCCCGCCCGGAGCTGTCCCCTCAGCAGCACCACCACCTCCCCGGACCCCGCCCGGAGCTGTCCCCTCAGCAGCACCATCACCTCCCCGGACCCCGCCCGGAGCTGTCCCCTCAGCAGCACCACCACCTCCCCGGACCCCGCCCGGAGCTGTCCCCTCAGCAGCACCATCACCTCCCCGGACCCCGCCCGGAGCTGTCCCCTCAGCAGCACCACCACTTCCCCGGACCCCGCCCGGAGCTGTCCCCTCAGCAGCACCATCACCTCCCCGGACCCCGCCCGGAGCTGTCCCTTCAGCACCATCGCGGGGGCCGGGCGTGAGGAGGGGGAAGGACTGCCTCCTGAAGAAATTATAGAACCATAGGGGCACAGGATCGTCACGGATTTGTTCCGTGATTCTGTTTGGATCGGAAAATCTCTCCAAGGTCCAAGTGTTCCCCCAGCACAGCGAAGCCCACCATAAACCAGGTCCCCAGGTGTCCATCTACATGGCTTTTAAATCCATCCGGGGATGGTGACTCCACCTGTTCCCTGGGCAGCCTGCGCCAGGCTTGAGAGCAGTTTCAGTGAAAACGTTTTCTCTAATCTCCAATCTAAACCTCCCCTGGTGCAACCTGAGCCATGTCCTCCTGTCCTGTCACTCGTTAATTGGGAGAAGTGGCTGAGCCCCGCCTGGCTCCACCCTCCTGTCAGGGAGTTGTAGAGAGTGAGAAGGTCCCTCCTGAGCCTCCTTTTCTCCAGGCTGAGCCCCCCCAGCTCCCTCAGAGGCTCCTGGTGCTCCGGATCCTTCCCCAGCTCTGTTCTCCGAACACACTCCAGCCCCTCAATGCCATTCATGTCCTGAGGAGCCCCTGATCCATGCCCTGAGAACTAAATGGATCACTGAAATCCCCACACCTGTGCTCCAGAGCGACCAGCTCTACCTTCACAGAAGCATCACAGTGATGGCCTTGTGCTCATGACGCATTCCGTGACAAAGAATCCTTTTATCAGGCTAAGACAAGAAAAGGCATCCTGTGAAGAGAGGTGCATCCTCTGATTCAGTAACTAAAAGAAAGACCCATAACCTCTGGGTCGCTGTTTAGGAACCTGTGTCAGTGAAGATCAAACCCGGGATCTCCTGAAGCAAGACTTTGTCTCAATCACAGCTGCTTAAAACTCAGGGGTCAAAGACTGCCAACCTCAGCAGTAAAAACTGTTTCAGAAGTACCTGCACTCCCATTTGCAATAGATTTAAGGTTCGGAGGACATTTTTATGCCAGTGGACAAAACCCTTGAACCAGGAGAAGACAAGTGGTTGGCCAGGATATGATGTGGTGAAGGAGTTCCCGCCCAGAAAGGCTGGATCTAGTGCACAAATGTACATATTTTAAGAACAATTAGACAGGGAATGCTGAACTTTTTACTTGAGCAGCTATGAGCATTTTTGCTTCTGTTAACTTAGTAAAAATAAATTCAGCTTGCACTGAGCAAATATTTAATTTCTGTATAAATTAATCTGGCTCGGGTCCTCAAGGACTGGATACCAAAGCATTGCTTCAGTCTCAGAGCTCTGCCTCATTGGTGGGCAGAGGATTAGGACAGGCTGCTCACTCAGGTATAAATTACTGACATTTTACTTCTCTTTTTTAGGCAAACACTGCAATAGAAGCATTAGCAGCAAATTCATTCACTCTGGTATGGTCTTCATCACTGCATCATAACATTTTACTGCTGTCCTGTTAGAAGTGGAAACATTGAAGATAACATTGAAAATAACATTGAAGAAACATTGAAAATAACTGAGTTGTGTAAACTAAGAAGTGAATAAACTGCAAAAGATATTTTAAAAAATCAGCGACGTATCCTGTAAAGTGAACTCGCATTTTGTTGGCTTTAGAGATCTCTGAGGAGTGATTAACCTACAATCCATAAAGGTGCAGTCAGTTCCTCAATGTTTCTGCACATTTATGCCCTGCAATCAGCACAGGCCGATTCTGGTTTGGTTGTATTCCACCCCACAACCCATGAGCCAATCAATCTTCATTAAAATTTTTCATCTAACTTTTCCCTGCATACTATTATTATACTACAATAGAACATATTGCCTGGGAGAAATCACTTTCTCCCTGCTTCAAAGAGAAGAAGGGAGATGCCCTGAGCCTGCACCAAGGCACCAGGAGGCTCCGGATGCTCCCAGCTCTCTCTAGCGACTCCTTTCCCGTGCTCCCTCTAGTGCTGCCGGCAACATCCTGCATTTCCATATCCCCACTGCTCTGCATCAGTGCCGTGCACACCATCGATCCATGTAAAGTGTTTATCTCCAAGTCAACCCCCGGAGACATTATCCAGCTGCTCCCCGAGCGCTTGTGGTGCCAGAGATGGAGGAACAGCTGGGAAGGCTGTGGTGCAGGAGCAATGGGATCCATTTTCCTCCTCATGATGTGCCTGGCTGGTGGGGCTTAACACCTATTATTCATTAAAAAGTTTTGTTCTCTGCTCCCTAAATACATAAAGCTAAACTGCAGCCAGGTTTTGGGGTGGTATTTAATGGCATCCAGAAAAACAGAGCGAGGCCATCTCGGCACAACACTGACAGAGCATCAGTCACAGCAAACCAGAGGCAGAGCAAGGCTAATTTATGTGAAATTTAAATGGATGACACTGGATGTGCTCTGTCTGATAGCAAGGTCACAGGAAGGTTATTACAGGAAAATAATTTGGTTTGTGAGGATAACTTTGGAGAAGTAAGAATTGCTTCCATACTGAATATCACCTCATGAAAAAATGAGAATAGGCCAATTATAAATGAAGCCAAAGCTTAAACAGAAAGTAGAAGAGACAGAGAGCCAGAGAACTGAGACCTCCAGCACAGACTGCAATGCCACACACAAAACAAAAACAACCAGAGTCCTCAATAAGCCTTGAGAATACAGCAGGTTCTAGATATTCTCCCCTGCTATGAATCCTATCATAAAAATATTGGCCAGACCTTCACTGCAGTCTAATGCACATCCACCTTGTTGCTCTCCAGCTTCCACAAACAAGTCAGTAGCAGATCTCACAAAACCAGAAAACACTAGTGGGTTTTTTGGTTGGTTAATTGGTTTTTTGGGAGGGTTTGAGTTTTTTTGTCAGCTTAGTAGGTGCACCCCAAACTGATGGTATAAAAATACCCCGAGACTCCAGGCCAAGAAGTTAACATGGGCTCATGTGGAATGAGAACAGGCAGATGTGAGGTTTCCTCTGCCTTCTGTCAGACATCTGCTAAACTATTGCCCAGGAACGGTTTCCAATCACCCGGCTCCTTCCCCCAGGTTTTATTGGCAGCTCATGAATGTCACAACAACCTGTGCTGTGCACAGCCAATGCATCAGCAAACCACTCGAGCTGTAGCACTGGAACATGTGGGCTGCTCCCGGGAAAATAACCAGGGAAATCTCCTCTTGCATGGGCTCAGCAAGAGACAAGGACCCAAGCTGTGCAGCACAGCCTGGCTGGGCGGTTACTGTCAGGAAGGAGAGAAGCGTGGCCTGGGTTGCCTGAAAAGGCAGAGGAAGGAACCAAATGGAAGCAGCTGACCCAGAGTGTTTGTGGATTTGGGGCAAACACAGGTCTGGACGGTCAGGTTTGGGTGAAACAAAGAGCTACAAAGGAGCTGGGGAGCTGGTGAGGCAGCAGTTCATGAGACAGTCAAAGACAGAGCCCAGTGCCCCGATGTGTCAGGTACAGATGTGCTGTGTGACCACAGTCAGTCATTTGGTCTCTTTGGATCTTGGTTTCCTTCCCATTAACTGGGGATTATTGTATTTGCCCATTATACCGTGGTGCTATGTGTATAAACAAATTCAGAGGGGATAAGATGCTCTAGTAGGGCAATAATCATGTAGAAGTACCTTGAAAGAATAAAAGGATTGTTTGGAAACAGGCTGAGCAGCTCTTCACCATTTGGGAGGTGCCGAAGAGCCACAGCACACGCACATGGTCTTTGGTTGCTATCTGGCTCTTTTGTATTTCTAAATCACAGCCAACTGGTTTAAATCCCCTCTGGAGAGGAGAGTTTCATTTTTAAAACATAACTGACACCTGCAAGAGTAAAGCCCATGTCAGTAGGAAAACTGGGAGGGATTAGCCAGGCATGTTGTTTCCAGTTAATTTAGGGATATGGAAGTTTGAGTGAGCTTCGGGTCCCTCCAAGGATTGTCATGAAGAATCACCAGCCCTGTTCACCCCCCTGCTGCCCACACTGCTGTCACAATGGGCTTATCTGCAGCCTTCTGGTTGCCACATCGGACCACTAAATCTCAGCTTTTACTTAGCAGAAGGAAAATGCATTCATCTAATAAAACAGTGCCTTCACCAGACCTGAACCAACAATGACAGATTCCAGGAAAGGGCTCTTTTGAGGGATCTGAAGCATCTTCCCTACATGGTGCCATTAAACAAGATATTATTTATACTTTAGAAATAACAGGTATTTTCCAATTATTTAGATCCCTTGTTTGGAAATGCTGGTGAAAAAAAAAATATATACATCTATAAAAATGCCTACAATAATACAATAGGCTCTTTTGGCATGTAAAACTGAATTCCTAATAAAATAACCATCATTTTTTAAGGCCACATAGACTTCTTCAACAGCCAAAGAAAAAGACAATAGTGATTTCTTGAGAACACAGAGAGATGGAGAGCTTGGTAGCAGGGACTCTGACTCTCCAGCATGGGCAGTAGAAATGTCAGGACAGGGCAGCTCTATATGGTGTCCCTCAGCATCACCAGAAAAGGGATCAGGGGATAACCCTGAGTTACATGAAGTCCCTCAACTCTCACATTTTATGGCAGGACAGGAAAACCTTGGGATCTGCCAAGCCCCATTTACCATGCCCAGTCATGAAGCGAGGAACGACAGCCTGGTGTTTCCTCTTGGCTCCACCTTCTCAGACACGCCAGCGTCGGAGAAAGCCGGTGGGGATGTCACCTTCCGCATCGTTTCATAATCTCAGGTCTCTTTATTCAGCCCAGATGCTGCAAAAGGTGGGGGGCGTCCCGTAGCCCTGCAGAGCCCAGCCAGACCCCCGGGCTGCGGTGCACAGAAGCACAAAGCCTGGCGCAGATGCCGCGGGGAGGAGGTGCGAGGGCTCTGCCCCTGCGAGGGCTGCCCGGCAGCGGGGCCGGCACCGCAGCTGAGCCGGCACTGAGCATGTGCCGCCCATCCCGCGGCTCCGGCACCGACAACAGCCCCCGGCGCCGGGAGAAAACGCCTGGGGTGACAGGGAGAAAAGAGAGAGGGCAGCCAGGCTCGGGGGAGCGAGCCCTGTTTCTTTTCATCCTGAGGATTTGGTTGTTTGTTTAAACAAACCAAGCAAATCCTCCCAAGGGGGATAAGCCCCCGGGCGGCAGCCGCAGACGGCTGCAGCTGCCCTCCCCTCAGCACGGATCGGCTTTTGCTGAGAATAAACAAGGAAATAATGAAGAAAGCCAACAAGACTCGTTCCTTAATTGAAGGATTCCTTATTCTTTTTTTCTCCTGCCTTTCCAGGCCGCTCTCCACTGCTGCTGTACGTGCTACAGGCGGTGGCGAGATGGGGAGCTGCTTCTGCAAAGGCAGCTGGGCGAGGCTCAGCCCCGACCCTCCCTTGGCACACAGCGCCCTATTCTCTTCCCTCCTGCCACAGCACTGCTTTCCATGACTTCCTACTCCTTGAAATCGCTTCTCTGCTTGATCTGAGCCACAAGGAAGCCCCATTTCACGCTTCTTCATGATCTTAAGTCTCTTTGACAGTAAAACTGCATCTTTAGGAGGATGAAATACGCTATATGGGCATGCAGTGGGTTGGGAGGGTGAGAATGCACCAAGTGGAAATCGCATGTTCTGCCTACGTGTGTTTCATCCACCACCACGTCCATCTCAAGTTCGAACCAACCTTGGTTTAGAGGGCTGGTAAGTCTGAGCCTTCCCTCCCACCCCCACTCTGCAAACGAGGTCCAATCCTGCTCAGTAGGGAAGGCAGGAGATGGGTGGCAGCTCCCAAGAGTGCACTGCTGCAGACGTTCATTGAGACAGGGATACTCACAGGAATATACACAATAGCTGGAGGTTTTCTATCGCAAACACATTTTTACAATGCTGCTTTATATCTTTAACTGCAAAGCCCACTCAGGATCAGCTGCGCCCTTACACTCTCCCCCACCCCCCTTGCACACCCCTCCGTCTCTCTGTCCTTCTTCCCCCTGCATCTACTGGTCTTTTAAAAGCAGCAAGGAATAGAAAATGCACAGCAGGAAACCTCGGTGAAGGGCAGTGAAAGAAGCAAGAAGTGTTGCCTGGTCTCCTGCGGGCTGGTTCTCTGCCTGGGGGGCACAAAGCACTGCCAGCTCTTCCTTTTTGTCTGTCCCTCCTGCTCAAGATCTCGCTTCCCCCTCCCAAGCCCCTCTTTGTGGGCTGCAGAATTCAGAGCCATTCCAAGAAAAAACTTGGCTTTTTAAAAGAAAAAAGACCCTCTAAGCCCACCCGCTGCTCATTGTACCATTTCAAGCTTCTCTTCTCCTTCACCCACACTCCCAGTTTCAGCCACCTGAATCCCTCCTTCCCACTCAAAGTGGGCAAGACAGGTCTGTAGGAAGCTGGGCAGAAACAGAAGAGCACCCTCGGGCTGCCATCCTGAAGCCAAACCCCACCAGGCTCCCGGGCAGCTGCGCTGTGATTCCCGGCACTGCTGCAGGAGGGAGGAAGGGCTTCCCTTGCAGCATCTCATTTCACCCAACGCCATCAGAGGACCGCTCCCCTTTAGCATCTTCTAACCAAGAAATGTGAGCTGTGCACGAAATCTGGGGCTGGGAAGCCCTGAGAATACACAAAACCCCATCCAGGTTCTTCTGGTTGGCTTTGGGGGATTTTCTAGGGCATTACTGACTCTTGCCCATGTCTTCCTCTCCACTATCCGTTTAAGCAACACATAATCTTCACAAAACAAAATGTAATTTCTGATTTCCTTACATCCAGCTGCACAGCGTGCAATTTTTTTCTTAGGGGGGGGAAAGAAAGCTCTACGATGTAACAAAAATAACATTTAATTGGCACGTAGCAGCATCTTCTAATGGAACAATGAAATGGCAGCAATACTTTAAACTGGCAAGTTTATCACACGTGTATTCATATTAAAATAAAAAGCCCACCTGCTATCTTGCATCAGAGGGGTGTGTGTATGGGGGAGGAAGGGGAACAATGCTGCCATACCAGCTGCCTCCTCACCACAGAACTCCCCCGAAACCCACGGGGAGGAAAAAACCAAACAAACCAACCAACCTAAACCTTCAGAATAATGATTAAAAAAATATATATATAAAACCTGATGGTTTTAGAAGTGCATTGATGTCAATCCCCCGAGAAGCCGCCTGTCCTACCTGAGACGGTGCTGGCCATGCTGCGGCGGGAGCGGAGCGGTGCTGCAGGAGCAGGAGGGAGCGCAGGAGCTGCGGAGGTGCTGCAATGCTGCGGGGAGGGAGGACTGACTCAGCTGGAGGGGGCTGCAGCCATCCGCGGCGGGGAGAGGCTGGAGCGCCCAGAGAGAGGCGAGGGGTGGAAAGAAAAAGAAGGGTCACTAGTTCAGAATATTAATGAGCGTATCAGGCCTCCTTTCCTGGGTGGTTTTGACGGCAGATCCCTCCCAGGCAAGCCTGCCTGCCAGGAACACAGCCCCACGGCGGGGGGGGCGAGACACACCCAGCCGGGCGCTGGCAAAAGAGGATTTTTTTCCTCCTCTTCCTCCCTTTCTTGTCTGCTCGAGATGGGCTAAACTGCTTTTTTCCTTGCTGACAGCAGAGTTAAGCAAAATAATTGATTTTTTTTTTTTTTTGAATCATCCATTCCAAGGCAGCCTCACCTGCAGGGCCGGGTCGGGGGTCTGGCTTGGCTGGGCTGAGGTGTAAAACCCAAACCCCAAACCTTGCAGCAGCTTTAGGCAAAAAGCAAAGGGAGAAGGGATCACAGACAGGTTTTTGGGCATGGGATTAGGGGTTTTTTTTGCACCAGCACTGAGGCACTAAAGGACCTGCAGTTTGGGGAGGAAACTGCTGTAAAAGTAGAGGAGAAAGAGCAGAATGGAGCCTTTTGATTCCAGTGAGAATTCTCTGGGTTTCCCCCCACCCCTACCATCAGGACCTCTTTTCTTATAATTTTCTATCTGTTTTCTATAATTTCTATCATTTCCATTTGAGGCTAGTTCCAGGGGCCAATGCTTCTGGGCGTTTAGAGCATCACACACACACTTGGGAGCAAGGAATCCTCCCAAACCCACACATCTCCCGGCGCGCTGCAATGCAGACACTCCCAAACGATTCCAGCTGCTGCAGGGAACTACAGGTTGTTGGAATACCTGCCAGGGCTCTGGCTTGCTCAGGGGCAGAAGCCACAGGCACTGCCTACTAAATTCAGTTAGAATGACAGAGATTTTTCTTTTTTCCCCCTATCTCCCAGTGTCCTAGTCTAACACTGTCATGGAAGAAAAGTAAAATAGAGAAAATATCTAATTCAGAATAAAATTCACTTATCCACACATTTTCAAAGTGTGTTTGCAACAGGAGTGTCTTTATGACCTTTAACTGCTCCCAGTTCTGTCCCAGCCTTGTTTTGTAGTTCCAACTCTCTCTACTTTCTCCTTGGATTCAATCTCCAGGACGTGACAGGTTATCTTGTGTGTGTTTCAAAACACCTTTACCGTGATCAGAGGAAGGCAGCCATCCCAGGCACCTGACTGCTGGAATAACTTCCCCCTTCTGTTCAGGATGCACTCTGGTTTTGATATTCCCAGCAGTCCCAAGAGGGTCTGGCTACCTCTTGCAACATTCTGGAATTTTTTTGCATCAATCCAGCACACATTTTATTTCTTTTATTGAGGAAAGGGTGTGGAATGCTTTCAAGGTGTCATGGCCATGTGTCCCACTGGAACACACTGTGAGAAATGGGGAGCAAACGATTTGGAGGGTCAAGGTGGAAACCTATTTTGTTATTCCCCAACAGTAAATGGACTGAGAGGCTCTGGATTATTAGGATTCAAGGAAATCAAATAATTTAGGGGGCTCTCATGGCAACGTAACCCTCCTCAGTGTGAAAGGGGAAAAAATAACCTTCATGGTAACCACAGGAGCTTCACAGATGGCCCTTGAAGCTCTTTTGTCCCATTCCTGAAGATTCCTGCTCCTCTGGCAGCATCTGGATCTCATCTGGGAAGAGAGATCCGGCCTGGGCAGCCTCTGAGGACACATGACCATTGTTCACTTTGCACTTCTCCACACTGCTCCCCTTGCTGGGGTCTCCGGTGTGGTTCAGCCACTTCCCCACGGAGGTTAAGGATCATCTTTCCCAAGGTTTTTATTTTGTACATTGGGGTTTTTTTTCTTGAAAATGAAAAATAGTTTATCCAAGATCTTGAAACCCAGTAATGAGCGAGAGGTGGAGATGGGCTGGTTCCTCCTGGCTGGGCTGGCGGGCACAGGCTGCTGCGGGGCTGTCACACAGCCCTCGGGGCTGCTCCCACACATTCTTTAAATCTCTCCTCCCTCTCCAAACTCCTGCTTTATAAGAACTCAGGGTTCATCCTAGGGAGACAAACACCAAGGTGACAATCCTGTGTGAGACCAACACCTTTATTTATTGCGTTTTTATCCCGATACATGCTGCAGCTTCACTAAAGCCCCACAATTCTTTCGGAATACATTTTTCTCTTTAAACGCACAACCCATTCGCTCTGCTCTGTTTTTAGAAGGCCAGCAATGCTGGAGGCAGCCCGCAGCCCTGGTCAGGTGAGGTCACTGGTGCAGAGGAGCAGCCTCCAGCAGCTGCGGAGCGGCCGGTGCTGACTCACACGGGCACCTGCTGACTCACAGCCCACTCCTTCCACGGGCTGGTCCCCTCCCAGCTCCCCCCTCTCCGCAGGGGACACTGCTTCTATCGACAGCACCGAAATAAGGCAAAATAATCTCCTTTGATAAGGCTACTGATATTGTTCTTCCGTGTAGGAAAGGTGTGTTTAGAGGAAATAATAACACCACAGTATTCCATGTATTTGTGAGTTTTAAACCTTTATTCTCCCCTAAAGTTATCCCACACTCTCATTTCACAGTCTTTACAAACTAAGTTCTTTCGCAGCTTAATCGTGCATGACTGGTATCACATTACGAGTTCACAGTCAGAAACATGAGCAAAACCAGCTGTTAAATGTTGTGTGCAGCACGTGAAGATCCACAGGAACAACTCGGTGTTCCCCAGCCCATTCCCTACAACTAAAGACAGTTTATGATCCAGGGAAGTTCAGCTCAAGGAATTTAAAGGCTGGCAACCAAAAGAGCAATACCCACGAGCTCCCCTGACCCAACACCACGACACAGAAGGTCCCACAAGTTTGGGAACAGAACAGATCACACCATGTTTAACTTGTGTAGTTTAAGGTCTGCTCCTTTTAACATCAGAACTGTTCTGCACACAAACAAACTGTGCAGCTGGCATGGGGTAAAGCATTTCAAAGTTACAGTAAAAGAAGCCACATCCTGCTCTACATCTATGCACTGAGAGCGTGAGATACAGCAATAAACCACAGAGACGAGCACAAAATATTTTCTTCCTGCCTTCTCTCTCATATAGCTGCATAAAACGTAAGTTTTACAAAATTTGGGGATCCAGGTGAGCCACGCCTATGCATTTATTAAAATCAGATTCTTACAAAACTGGGTAATCGATCAATCCAGAGTACTTCACCACCATCACACGGCCTGAGCACCCGGAATGCCGACAAAGCCGTTCTGGATGCACTGACAGAGGACTGAAGGGTGGGAGCACCGCGCTAGAGAAAAGCCGGGAACAAAGGAGCGGCACATTCACCCCTAACAAAAGAGACCCGTCAGAATTCATTACTGCTCCTAAGGCAGGAGCTACGAGGCTCAGCATAAAGCCACAGAACCCTCCCACCTCAAACGCCGAGGGTTTCACAAAGAATCCTGCCGTGCTCTGCCCTCCCCTGCGTGCAGCACTGCCCACGCGGGGCAGACCCCAGCACGAAGCACAGCAGGGCCCTGGAGACAAACTCTGGCCAAGGGCATCGCCTGTCACACGCTCCCGAGCCGCTCGAAAGGGGAGAAACGCCAGTCAGGGGAGGCCCTGGCGTGGTGGACTCCGGCAGGGCTGGGAGGCTTTGGAAATGCAGCTTTTAGCGAGCGAACAGCCGATATTCCGCCTCCTCGGGGCCGAACCTCGGCCCTTTCCCCGGGGGAAGCGGCTGCGGAACCCTCCGGGTGAACCACCCCAGGATCTGTCTGGGGAGCAGAACCCGCTTCCCCCAGAGCTAGCAGGACTCAAACCCCACCGGGCTTGCGCCGCTCCTGCCCGGAGCCTCTGACGGGACAGCCCCAACGCCCAGCCCCGCTCGCTCCCCGACACCCCGGCCTGCGCTCCACCGGCATC
>WEIT01000561.1:371752-395695 GCA_013389985.1 Dryoscopus gambensis | reverse complement strand
AAACTCATTGTGACTAGGTATGTAGCTCATTACAGCCTCTGCTTGCAGTGCAGAGAAAAATGTCTGTACTTATCATTAAAGAAATTAAAGATAAAAGTACAACTTTGAAATGGAAGTGAGGCACGCCTCAGAATAATTCTGTTACTTCTGCATAAGTTACACAGCCTGATGATCCTTCAGGAGCTATGCTCTGAATTGAGGATGAATGAAGATCTTAAACGAAGAATCAGAACCATATCCTTCTCTGTAAAGCCTAGTTAAGTATCCCAAGCAGGCTAATGATGATTTTTACACAATTTATGCGCCTAACTTTTGTTACCTAAGAATATTTATTAGACATGAATGTTTAACCCATTTTGGAATAGCCACACTAAGTTTCTAAACCACTGATCATACTACCAAACTGGTGGAAATACTTGATATTTCCAAGTATAGGTAATCACCTGAAAGAAATAGGAACATACAGCGAGAGTTGGGGGAGCATTTCTAGTCAGCATCTTCCAGGCCCTTGTGAAACACTCCATTTGAACATACATGCTTTGGAAGAAAAATACGACTCTGTCTTGTTGCTGCTTACACCCGTAAGTGGTGTACACCAAATCTGGGTGAGATAGGACAGGAAAGAAGCAGAATACCCAAAAAGGAACTGGCAGAAATGTTGGTCCCCAAGTTAATAGGTAAGAGTATCCCTAACCAGTGATATCAGTATCACAGGCAGATCTGCAGGCAGGTTTTGCAGAAGCCTTTTGTTTTGGCAGAAAGTGTTCATTCACAATTAATGGGTGCCCACTTTGCTCCCTTTAATTAAAACAATGCATGTTTTCAATTGGAGCACAAAATGAAATTGAAGAATGTATTAAGATGGGATATGTCTTAGCATTCCCAACGGAACTGAAAGCTTTCTAACCCTCCTCTGTTAATCAGCAGGGCGAACATCACAGGAGGGGAAGGGCTGTCCATAGCAGGATGCCAGCTGGAGAGGAAACTAGGATCAGGCTTCTCTTCCTGCCTGAATACCTTCTTTCAAGTGCCAGTTATGATCATAGGCTTTGCATGCTGGAATCCCCCTCCACACACACCTGTGCTGGGTAACTCCTTGAGGAATTCAAAACATGTCAGCACAAGCAAGGCTGCAGAAAATACAAATGAAAACCCAGTATCTTATCCAAAGATAATTGAGGCTGCTCAAACTATACACTTTGCTGAATTAGCAATCATGAGATGACAGACTCCTGCCTTTCTCTAGAATGAAAATTCCCCAAGAACAGCTTTTCTTCTAGTTGTTGGGAATTTTTGAGTCAAGTTTCAGGCCAAAACTTGGCCATAAAAATAGAAGACATGGTGTAATGGAAGTGAGTGGCATTGTTTGAATCTTCCAGTTCAAGATCACTTAAAATGAAGAGCCATTCACCATAGGCAAATACTACCTAGCCGAAGTCTCTAATTTCTTAAAGCTCTTCTTAAATAGCAGCCTTCTAAATCTGCTTATGGCTTCTCAAGTTTACCAGACATTCCTGTCAAAACCTTATTTCAGTACACCCTTCTTGATGTTGCATCTTCTTAACTGAGCAGTATTTTCAGTTGTACTTTTCAGGATGTGTTGGCTCATAAAAAATAATTGTATTTAATGAAGGCTTTCGGTAAATTTTCATAACAATGTCTTTGTTTTTTGTGTAATGTTTTGTAAAAGATGTTTACTTCCAATTTTCCCTAGAAAATGGTGCAGGCTGTGAAGGAGAGCTGATGAAGCAGCACTTTATGGAGAAAGAAGACTCTCAGTCTAGGTTACCTTTGTGTATAGCACAGCCAGCTGATCTGACTTCTTTTTGACCAGAAATTAAACAAACATTAGTAGTTGAACCAAAAATTAGTGTATCTTTCTCAGTAAATGATACATCTTCCATCTTAGTAATCTGACTTTTTTTAAAAATTCTGAGTCTTAAATAGTCTTTACCTACAGACAGTATGTTACAACAACTCATTTCTATTATTTTATTTTGTCTGTAAACAGGAAGGCTTTCTAAAGTCATATAAAAAATTTTTATTGGAGAGTTGTGGAAAATACTATTAGGAAAAAAACCCACAGAAAATCACATTTTGAAAACTTGTCAGCTTAGTACTGCTCTGTGCACTGAAGCCACTGAAAAATGTGTGGGAAGATGCTGCATTTATGCCAGGCAGAATTGTGAAGTTAATAGATGTAAAATTCACCTAGAGCGATGCTTTTACCTTCTAAAACCATCTATGTCACTGGTTTGTTCTTTATCAAATAAAATTGTGTACATGAGTGTGTTGTTATACTATGCAAGCTTTCAGTGGGAGATCTTTGGGGATTGCTGTACACAATACTTTAATGGGTTAAAATGCCCAAAACCAGCATTGGCATCATCATACTATCAATAAAGGTCAATCCTTGTCCTCAGCAATAGCCACATTCCTCCACAGAGATGCTTTCCTTTTTGAAAATTAAGAAAAATAAGATCATTCCTTTTTAAAAGTTCAGGTTGTGTTACTTTAAGCATAACAATCTTCAACATAACAAGAGTTCCCTTTTAGATTTGAGATTACATCAATACGTTCAGATTACTTCCTGTTAAACAAATGTGGTTCCTGTGGCTTCCCGAGGGAAGAGGCCTCTCTGTGTTCAATTGAACGCAGCTAGGAAAACGAAGTTTAAGTCATTACATTTTAACAGAGAAAAGAAACGTCCTCAATCTCTGCAACTTCCTGGCTTCCTGAAACATCCAGAAGTTTATGTACCTATTAAATGTGTTAAAATTTTATTTTACTTGCTACATCTTTAAATTTCCAGGGATCCTGCTGGGATGCCTGGCGGGATGTCATGTTATGCACTAAGTGTGATACAGCCTATTACAGAAGAAATTGGCATTGCGCTTTCTCAGGGGAACTTTGCTTCTATTCTGTTTAATTCACTTTGATCTTAAAAAGAATTCTTCACTCTCTGAAGTTTGAAGCCTGTGCTTTTGTTTATTCTCTCGCAGAGCTTGGATGAATACTCCACGTACAAAACAGTTACTCTTGTGGATAAAAAAAGTGTTTAAGGAGGCATTGATGCTACATGCTGGCAGCTTAATGCTGGGCCCTCCCTTTGGAACAGATTCACATTGGGCACCATGGCCTCCTAAAACCTTAGGTGCGAAAGTAAGGGCATGATACTGAGTGCAGTTCCTGCAAATTTAGTTCTGATTCAGCACCTCTGTCACTGTGGACGTGTGTTACATTTCATCTTTCTGCATCCAGCTGCCAGCTGGTGTGCGCTATACTGTTCTACCCTCTGTAGGCGAAGCACGGATCTCAGTACTAAATACTTCTGGTCTAGAGACAGGACTGCTGTTTGCTGTGTCAAATATGGCAGTTCATATTTTAGTGAGCAGAGGAAGAATGACTCCCCTGGTATTCTGGTGGCCAGAAACGAAGAGAACTCAAACAAATGCATTTAAAGAACAATTAAATGTAAGCTTGCATCCATTTAATAAGTACCCTAATTTACAAACGTGCAGGAGCAGAAGAGTCACTTAGACATCGGTCATATCTCTACTGGACCCTCAGGACTTGCTCAAAGTCAAAGCTATTTTAAGTTGCTTAATATCAGAAGTGGCTGCAGGCGCTAACTGCCAAACTAAACCTCTCAATATTGTCTCAAATGCGCTTTTAGTCAGGCCTTGTTTTTGCTGGACCAATCAAAAGCCCTTCAAAGTTATAAAGCATCACAATCTTAGTTACTACAGTGAGATACATTAAGCAGAACAAACTTGAAAAAAAGGAAAATCTTAACCATAGTGGCCAATAGCAGAAGATGTAAACCCCTCAGTTTATTGCTAATGGTTGTAGGGGGAGACAAGACAAATTATGTTTCTGTGAGCAGGTTAAAAAGCTGCACAGAATGTAGACTTCAAGAAGCTGATAGCTGTGAAAATGTAGGAGGCAATATTCGTGACTGAGATCCGTCTGTTTGAAACACAAAGGAATATCCCACCATATACAACTGCCTTAAAATGAATTCAAATTTGAAAAGGAGAAGCAGGGTAGAGTATGGGGAGCCTTTGAAGAATCTTGGCACTTCTGATCCTGCAGGCACTTGGAAGCTGTGTGCATATTTGCTGCAGGGGGTTGTCCTGTGGAAGCTGACAGATCAGCTCACACATAGGGGCTGCCAGAATACTAAGGATCAGTACCTCAGTTATATTCTTGGTTTTGATTTGCATTCAGGTTATTAAACTCCTTGATACCAAGTAAGAACTCAGTCACTTGTTTCTTAAAATCTGTTGTAACAAAACAATCAACATTTGTCATCATACGACTCACCTCTTTGCTTCCATTTAATTTTTGTGAGATGCACAGCACGCACTACCTTGGCACAGTGTGTGATGCTAATGGAGAACAGACTGAAGAGATCTAAGAGCTATATTTGGATAAAGATTTTGAGAAGAGATATTCCTATTAGTCATACCAGACACGATGTAAAGAGCTGTGTAACCTCCTAGTTACGCCAACACGTCCTATTAAAAAGCCACATCCACTCTTTTACTATCGTCTGTATAACTGGTGCAAAATAAGAGTACTCATGCTTCTAACGAGCTGATCTGCGAGGTCCACAATATTTCTTTGTTTTATTTTTTAACAAATGATTGAAAGATTTTCCATCAGACAGTGTGGAGGTGGGGCAGCGAAAGAAATGATCTTCCAAATAGGAACAGGTGTAGTCACACTGCCTCTCAAAACATCCCCCAAAGCCTTTCCTTGGGCAATTCCCTAAGCATTGCCTATATGATTCCTTTCATTTCACAGCTGAAAGTCTTTTATATTTGGCTATTTTCATCACCTGAGTCTAGTTAGCTTGGCAGGAAGGGCTATCTGTCTGTGTTCTTCCTTGAAGAGACTGTATATTGTGCATGAAAAGCAGCCTTGTGAGTGATATTAAATGTAAGGGAAATTTTTGGCGTTAATCAAGGTGGCATTGTTCCAGCCTGGCTTGGCACTCCCGAGACTGAGGTAAGCTGGCTGGCCTGAGTGCCCCTAGCCCTTCCGCTGTTGGAGTACAGATTTCAGCACAGGGTGTCCTGAGTTGGAAGTGTGCTTAACTGTTCATCCCAGAAAATCTCGGTGCTGATGTGGCATTGTGATTTCCTGGTACCCGAGAGAGGTAGATTAGAGCTATTTTGGGTGTTCTCACATGTATTGTAATCTCCCTTCCTCGCTACAGACGAAGCAGAGCCTGAGAGGCCACTTCAGAATGTCTTTGCTGCTTGCCAGCGCAGCTCTGTTTAGTATAAATGGAATCTCTTCAAGGTGTCAGTGGCATATTTTGCACATGCCGTGAGTGTTCATTTGAGGCAGATCTTGGTGTCTTACTAAAACCAAAAAGAAAAAAACCAAAGCAACAAAAGAAACACCACAGAAAGGAGGAAAAAACCCCTTGAAGCCCAATAGTGAATTGAAAACAATGAGACATATTGTTTAGGCAAATGGTAGCTGCAAAATGGAAATTTATTTAGGTTTGGTTAGTGATACATGCAAGGACTTTAGTTTCAGGTTTCGTACAGTCTTCACATTTAATTGGTCTTGCTCAGCTCTCCTGATACAGAAAGGTATAAAAGCCATAGGATGCTTGCTCTGTGGTATAGGTTATCTAGGCTGTTTCTTTCCTGGTTTATGTTTGTGCCTTCTGGCAATGTGTCAAATGAAATGGTCAATTTCTGCCTCATTACTTATCCCAGTGGGTTTTATTCATTTTCTTTGCAGTGTTTTCTTGTCCAAAATTGACTTGTGTTTTCTAAGAAAAACCATGATTTTCCCTTTGGACCTGTTACACTTTTATTGTGGGACAGAGATGGAAAGTGACTCATTTAGGAAACGATAATACAAATTTCCTCAATTAAATTTCTTACTACGGGAGAGGAAGAAATGTCTCTGGTCCAGAGATAACTACTTGGATTCATATGGGCATTCAGCAACTCTTCGGTGGTGGGGTTTCAAAGCATGTCTCTCCTTTCACTAGGTCATGCTCCTGTGTATAAAGCAAGGAGGTTTTGCAGGCACTTAGAGCCTCAGAGCTTAGAATTACTCTGAAAGTTTGTTGGAAGCTTCTGTGCAAAAAACCGCTTGCATAAATATAATGAAGGGCAATTTAAACGCTGTTTTCTCTATAGAGGAAACATACTGTGTTTTCTAGTGTTCCTTAGTCTCTGTCCAATCCTTTTTTTGTAAGAACACATTACAATCTCTGATTTTCTGATTATGGAAAAGAACATTTTCTTTTAATTATTTCTTCTATTCCAGAGATCTTGAAGAGGAGAGGGTATTCATTCCCTGTGCTCTTGCACATTTCTAGTGCTAGTGAATATCTGATTCTCTGAAATGTTCTTAAATGAGAGGCAGAAAATACAAATTGTCGATTTGGGGGTTGAGGTCAGGATGGAGTTAGGCATAGCTCAAGTGCTGAAAAAAGAAGAGGCCCTGGCTAATGCTGCAGGCCACTATATTAACAGCCTCTCATTTGTGTAGGCCTTCCTATGTAATTTTGTCTGCCTTGTAAATTAGGAGTTCCTTGGGGGTAGGAAAGCTGTGCCCATCCATCTGTTTACACAAGCATTCTCATTAGTATTTGAACACTCATCCACTCAAATGCTGCCTGATCCCTATCTCTCCCCTTTGGAGTGGAGTTGAGGGGGCTTGGCTGCGAACATGTGCAGTTCTCAAGGTGGTGCAGCAGCTGCTCTTTGTACACTGCCTCCCAGAGCTCCTGCTAAGCAGTATGTACTGTGAACCCCGTGCAGACGAGTTTTTTTAGGGCACAGCTGTCACTGTGGTACTATATATTCACCCAGCGTACAGATCCGCTCACAACAGAGCGTAGTAAGAATTCTCTGTAGTGTGTTGAAAGTAACATGTGATACTTCCAGCCTGCCAACTTGCTTTAAGCTGAGGGTGTTGGAAGTCAGATGTGTGTCTTGTAGGAAATTTGTGAGGGCTGAAAATTCACATCTCTGAAGCAGCACATATTCCTTTACTCTTCTGAGATGTGAGATGTTTGGCTTTTCAAAATGAAATCTGTGCTTGGGCTTGAGGCACTAAAGAAATACTATTAAAATTAGATCTGTTGGTGATACCCTGGATTGGATTTTGTAAATCAGAAATGACAGGAATAGCTGTACCCTGAAACTCTGATGAACGTCTCGCTGTAGCATGAAATAAAGGCATTTGCAGCACCTAGCAACTGAAAGCTAAGTTATAATCCAGAGCAAGTGAGTTAAGGCTATTACAAAGGTTTTCTGAAATTGTTCTGCCAAGATCTTGCCCAGAGATTAGTTTAAGAAAAAAAAAGATTGGTGGTCAAATTGAAAAATGCATATTTATCCTTGACAGTGCTATATTTCTCTACATTTGTTACTTCTGTTAATAGAAGAGAGGCTGAGATAAGAGCAAACTAGAATTTGCTGTGTCGACAGATCTGGATTTCCAGTCTAATTCTAAGGTTTAATTAACATTTGTCCTTCAAAAATAGTCTAAAAAATATTTTTAAAAAGAAAATATTTACCAAAGATTTTACAAAGACACAGTGAGCTCTTCTCTGTGATTATATTTAGTAAATGTTTTAGTAGATCAGAGATGAATTTTCAAAGGAAAATACCAATAGATAAAAGATAAACACTTTGCATTCCATTCCTTTCAGCTGGATCTTTAAAAATGGGAACAAGATAGTCTTGAATGTGCCTTGACACTTCATATCTGTCTGCCCTGTATCTCCATCTGTACACTGGTATTTTGTTCACAACAATTACTGACTGTTCTCAGCGTCTGCTGTAAATGCATGCTGTGGCTTCACTTGGAACTCTCACAGAGATGTCTCTCGGGTTCTAACTAAAATACATGTAATTTTGTACTTTGATTTTCATGTTTCATACAGATTATGCATCCAGTCTTTAATAATGCCTTCAATATAAAATACTACAGGATCAAATAATCTAGCATGCTTTTAACCAGTGGGAGGACCTTGAGAAGTAGTTATTCTTTCCTGCTACTTACTACTTGTCTGAATTGCAGGTACGATAATTAGATCCATCTTTTCTACTTGTGAGTCTTGCTGTCTATGAAGTAAGGATAAGCTGAGTTTTAGAGGTAAAGTGACATCAGTGGAGCACTGTCTCCTGAAATGGGAATTGAAAAAATAGACTTGTATGAAAGAATCCCACCCAGAATCTGCTACCCTTACTCTTAGTTGAAGAAGTTGAATCCCTTTCATTTCGTTTTTAAATACTGACTGAACCATGATTGAGACTGTTTCCTTGTCTTTCACAGTATAGTTCTCCTGGACCACTTTGCCTCAGAAATGGTGTTGCAATGGCCATAGTTAGAAAGTCATGTAAATCACAAATTCAGAGTTACTGAGGACGTTTTATTTGAGAGATTCTTGTGATTAATGTTTTTTATTTAGGTAGTGTTTTCTAAAAGGCAGAAAATATCCCACTAGAAGTGAAAATACGTCACTGATTACAACCATCCCTTCCCTCTAAATTGACTCTAATTCTAGGAGAGTTACAGTTGCCATGTCTTTATTTTAAGACATAGCATTTACATGTGGGATTGCTAAAAGCAGAAGTCAGACAAGGCGAGCGGGAAGTCGATGTGTTACAGCTGTGTTAAACTAGTCCCACATCTAGAGTGCTTTATCCTTTCTGTGGAAGCTCTGCTTCTCTGGGCTTATTTTGTTTGAGGCATCACTGGGGAGGGGAAGGAGAGATATGTGTTAAGTAAGAATACCCAAATTAGGGCAGACATTTGACTTTCAGTAAGTGGCTTGGTGTTCAAAAACCAGTCTTTGTTTCTGAGAAGAAAAAGGTGTATATGGGGGAGAGTGTCCAGAATTTGGAACCAGCATCACATTTAGTCTTCTGTGGCAAGAACTTGTATGTTTCATGAGGAGGTAAAAAGTGATGTCTTAGAAAAGTGATGTATGAAGATTATTTATTTTAAAAAGGATAATTTGAGAAGGACTAAAGTGCCCTACTTGATGAGTTCAAGTCTTACTGACTTTGTCTGAGTTTGGCTTTGGTTCCCTTTTTGCCCTTTCTTTACCTTTTATTCTATTGCAGATTCTGTTTCTTGACCTATTTGGGGGACTGAGCAGGGAAGGATCTTTGAGTAACTATACAAATACATGTGGGTGTACAAATAATCCAAATCCTTTATAGGCTTCTGGATTCTGTGTACTTTGCACAATGCACGTCAATAAAGTGCATAGAAGTTAATGTTTGTATAACAGGTTAGGAAAACTATGCTTGTAACATGAACTTTTTTTTAATTAATTTTTTTTTCTGTGAGATGCATTAGACTGCAGAATACAACTGTCTTTGAAACTACCATAAAATATTTCCTCCATTCCTTAGTACCAGGAAAATACATTGAGGAACAGTACTGCCATTATCAGTCAGTTCTACTGGCATGAGAACATTGTATCCGTGGCTGTCCTTCACTCAGATAACATAGAATTCATTGCTTCTATCTCAATTGAAAAGGTATTAAAACATGTCTCTTCCAGTTGAATCAGTTATGGAAATTACTTACGGTGCCTAATTCCAAGGTAATCTTTATTTTTAAGTAGTCTGAGATCCACTCTGCTGTGTGTTCTAGCACTCTGATACTAGAGCTAATGTTCTGCCAGACTGACACCTCCTACTGTCAGACTACACTATCAATTGGACTTCTGGCCTCGATACTAAGCACCTTTAACGCCATATTAAGAAAAGGCTTTTTCTTTTTTTTTTTTCTCCTTATTTGTCTTTGCCAGTAAAGGGCATAAACAAGAAGTTTAGTGAATTGTTTTGGAAGGAGGTTTTTTTTGAGTATGTATATAAGTGGTTTGAGGTTGTATTAAGGAAGGCACGTTAAGGAATTTCACTTAACACTTAGAAGTGTTTGAATTTGTGTTGAGTTTTGGTTTCCCTAGAAGTTTAACTTCATGGTTTCAGCCTGGCTACATTCACAGGGGACTTTTGGCTCATAACCAAACACATCTTTCTTTTATGTTCACTGCACTGAAGGAAAAGAATTTCTGAATGCAGCCTTTGTTGTTGTATTTTAGATTATCCTTGGGTTTTTAGTGAGGAATGTAAGGAAGTGAGTTGCTAAAAATAAGAGCAAAGATCTATAGCTTATATCCACGCTCTTTATGTACTGGGTGCTGAAAGCAGAGGACAACTCAGGTGTGTTCACTAAAATTTGTCTGCCTGATAGTGTATGAAGGCTTTTCTGGTTTAGTACTGTACCGGTGTCATCCATATGGAAGCTGAGAGGGATGTAAAAATTGAGATCAGAGTGCTGTCCATTCAGAGAAGATGCAATTCCCAAGCTACTTGGAGCTAACAAAATGTGTTGCCATAGTGAACAAACAGAACTTCTGAACTGTTGTGTCAGTAGTTGGGTTTGTGGTTGCAGCACTGTGGCTTCTTATTTCTGAGAGTGCTGGTCTTTGGAGTGCGAGGTCCAGCAGGTTGATGAGATGGGTACGTAGCAATCTGTGTTGGTAATGGAGCTGCAGTTGTATATGGGTAAGGTTAAGCGGAATGATTTCCTCTAAAGCTTGCTATAAAAGAAACAAAGCATGCCCAAGGCTCCCCACACGCATTCATTTTCTGTCCCCTCAATAAAATGAATTAATTTGGGGAAAATGGCTTTTAGGAGGAAAAATACAATAAAAGCATGCAGTAGATAGTGGTTCATTAGTTTTCTGCTTCTGAGTAATGTCTCTATATACTCCTTCTATATACATAGAGATAATTATCCCCTTGAGATAGTGGTAATAGGTAAGCCCACTACATTGGGCTTAACCTCTCAAAATGGAAGTAACAGCAAGTAGATGGTGTCCTGGACTTTTGCAGAAGCGTGAATTAACTTTGATTTGTCTAATTTCCATAAATTTTGATTTTTCACCCATACAATAATGGATACAATTACTGTTGTATCTGTTAGTGTATTTTTTGCTGTATCTATTCTGTACTATAATTCTGGGTGAGTTCTTCAACTGTTTTAGATACAGAATGACTTATGAGGATAAGACTTTTGCTTTCATCTTTTCCCACACAGATCACCCCTGGCAGCAAGGCATCACAGTCACAGATGAACCAGGGGGACCTTGTCGTGGCCATTGATGGAGTCAACACTGACAGCATGACCCACCTGGAGGCCCAGAACAAGATCAAATCAGCCAGCCACAACCTGAGCCTCACTCTTCAGAAGTATGTTGGTATAACTTAAACTCTTTGTGTTCCTAAGGACAACCTATGAAACTCATGACTAAAGGTTGCAAGTGTATTATCTCTGTCTGTTTGAAGTGCTCATGACACAGATATGAGACAGAAAGCCAAAATATGCTCTGATTCTTGTAGAAGTCAGCATGGATTCCTACAGAAATCGAATGGTTATATTGAGTGTATCTGTGTGGGATTTAGGCTATTGAATACAGGTGTAATCTCATATCCATTCAAGCTTCTGTTAAATAAATACAAACGTGATGTTTCTTTTGTTTATTCTCATGTGGGCAACACTGTTTAGTTTGGTTAATTTATGAACCACTGTTCTAGAAACAACAAACATAACAAGCGTTACGAGTGCGTGGGAGGAATCCGTCATTCCCAGGAAGAATAGTCGCAGCAGGCTGAGAATTTGTGCTAGTGGTCTGGCACCTGTGAGTTTGAAAGAGCTCTGCATTTGACTGAATAAGAAAGGTGTAGCCCAAGTGCAGGAAAGGGAGGCAGTAGAATATGGAGAGGGCAGGTTTTATCATAGAGATGTGATAAAAGTTGCCTTGCCATTTAGAAAGCAGTTAATAGGTCTTTAAACTTTTTCTGGTTAATGTTGCTTCCAAGGAAACGTATTCTCAAGTTAGATAACCTTGCACAGAGGATTTCTATAATAAATGCATTAATATTTAAAGCTCCATAATTATAGAAAGGAAAGTAGCTGCTAGTTTTATTGCATTATGAAGAAGATAATTTTTGTATGGAGTAGGTAAAGACAAGTACAGAAAGCAGACTGTAATGCGGAATTACAATTTCTGAGAATATACCAAAGAATCTCATACATGAATGTGCAGTAGAGATAATCAATATCAGGAACAGACTAAAAGCTAAAGAATAAGAAGTTTAGATGAAGTTTCCAAGACAGGACAGGGTACTATAAAGCAAAATGTATGGCTGATTTTCCCCCAAGGCTTTAACTTTTGTCTTTGAGTGTTCCAGATAGAGTAAAAAATCACTACCTTGATGCATGTAGTTGAGCTCTCATCCTATTACCCACTCCAGCTTCTTTTTTCTTCACTCTGAGTGCTAGTGTTATTACAAATATATGTATTTCTTTTTTACAAAGATTTACATTGTTCTGGATTATTTTGTATTTGAAAGTTAAGGAAAATCCTTTCTGATTGTTTTAGAAATTCTGTCTGCCTTTCTGTTGCATCTTTGTGGTTTTGCATTGAGAGAAAACATTTCTTACTGCACTTTGTGTTGTTGCACATTTGATATTAATTCTCCTGAATATTGAACCTGAAAAGTTGCCCAGTGTCTGCCTCTATGGCCTGGTATTTAAAATTACAACAGCTCTCTGTAGACACAGAAGAACAATTTCCAAATTTGTGTGTAACAAATCCAGATTATCCTAATACATATCACAGAGACAAGTCTCTTAAAACAGTCATTTTGATCAAATGTTGCCAGAGATATTTCATTTGAGTAATCATTGGGCTTTATTTGCTGACCTCTAAACTACATCACCAGCAATTCTAGTGGCCACATCATTAAGAAAAAAATAAAAAGAAAACTAGTGGAAGTACCACTATTAATTGTTTTCGTCTCTATTTATTATTTCTTCTATTTTTTTTTAAGGCTTGCCTTGTCTTTTGGTTTCAAAACAATAATATATCATTCAGATACTCAAGTTATACAGATAACAAACAACCAAAGAAAGCATTAATGGATGGTTCCACAGACTAAAATATGCTTGCATAGGCAATAGATGTAGATGAACTACAATCCATTTTGAAAAGAAGGAAAATGGCAAAAAGTAAAATACTAATAAACATAAATAGATCATAAACCAGCTTTTTTTAGCAAATGAAAACTTTCTCAGATCATGTTTTTGCTCTGAACTTATACAATTAATGGACTCTCCTCTTCAGCTGCTTTATGATGTGAGCTATTAGTTCACCTTGGCGACCCATTCAGCTTCAATGGGAAAAAACCAATGACAAAGACTGAGAAGTAGGGGTTTTTTTAATGATTTTTTTTCTTGGATGACGAGGAGCTATTCAAAAAGTTGTGCTCAGAGGTATTAAGCTGGATTTTGCTTTGCACAATTCAGTATTTATACAAGCTAAACCCTAGCTGCAAGTGATCTTGGCCAACCCTATTAAAGATCCAATGTCTTGAACAAAAGGCATTTCCACTATATTCAGGAAGTCATATTAATCTTGCCTTAAAAAATATTTTTTTCCCTGGACACTAATGGGTTAATTTACCTAAGGACAAAAAGAGTGTCAGTTTAGTCACCTGCCCAGAATTTACAACGCAATATATTTTTTTCAACAAAAAAATTTTACAAATATTGGATTGGTGAAAAGAATAACAGTTAACGTGAAAAATAAGGTAGCAGTGACAAGGGATAGTAACCTTCAACCAAATAAGAACAAGACAGAAGAGAGGCAAAATCTCCTGGGACTTGGTTACCAGGAAAATGACTGTGCTAAGAGATCACTTAAACTTTTTTTAGACATGGCTTGCAGCAATGAAACTGGAGCAGAATGTTCTACTACTATGGAAAAACAGCCCTAGTTGCCGTAAAGAGCACAGAGATGGAAGTGCTCACTTATCCTATTTGTATAAAAGTTCGGAAACACTGGAAATCCTTTCAAATGGAAAAGGCACATATGTGCATTAGGAGATGACTGTTGTGATAGGAAAACTTAAGCTCTAAATTGTGATGATATTGAACATGTATGTGAGGTAGTCACATGGCTCTACAGAATGTGTTTCAAGGTCATGGAATGCCTTACCAGGCAATCTGTGGCTTGGTTTTGCTGTTGCAGCACTGGAAGTAGACCTGATCTTGTTTAATCTGTAAGGCCATGGAAGAAGCAGTGGAATGTGAAATCTCAACATAAATGCTCCGAGATAGAAAGCTTTTTATTTTTCTAATGGTTCTTGGCTCTCAAGAGCGATGGCCTTTCCCTTTATTGATTGTGGCCATGAAGGTTTCATGAGCATTGTTTATAACCTGACAGTTAAGACAGTGTTTGCTGCTACTCATTTTTATCATAACACTTCAGTTCCCTGTGGGCTTTTTTCAGGGTGGGGAACTGGTTATTGTTTTAATTTGGCTGTCAAGAAAACCTGTATATGGTGTCAGCACTTTTGCAGGACATCCAACGGCAAGATATCAAACATAGCAAAAAGGGAAGTGTTAAGAGCCCCCATTCCTACTTGCCTGCCTAAACAATGGGATTCTGTGATTCCCTGGCTGTATTAAATCAGTTTTAAATCAAGTACCACCTGTTCAAGGTACACTAACACAGCTCTTCCATGAATGTTCAGTGCTGGCCTGAATGGAGTTCTCCATGTTTCAGTCATGGGTTCAGTAGTTTGTGGGTATCAAGTTTTTTCTGACAACTTCCTTCCCTAAACTCCCTCTTAAATTTGTTCTTACCACCTCACCCATGCTATGTTTTCACATAAACCCACACAATTAGACTGGAAGTCTTGCCAGCTGTGCCAGAGGTTTGATTAGGCAGCCAGAACTTTTAGTTTCTTGAGCTGCATTGTCTGGCTGCCTATTTCTCTGGAGCCTGCAGTGTGCCTCTTTTTGCTGCTTTTGGGAAGCTAAAGGATGCAGACAGGCAAGTGCCAAGGAGTTGAAGTATTTGGACCGTGCCTGGAGAAAGGAACCTGTGATCCAGTGATGTGGGAATGTATGGGATCCTCCAGATTAGCACTGCTTCCTTAAGTTCGGAGGACAAAGTACATCTAGGAAGTGAATTCTTTTTTGCTGGAGAAAAGAGCGCGGGAGTGAGAGGAGAAGGAAAGAAATGTCTTTGGCAGTGTGCACTATTACTCAGCAGAACTCCCATGAAGTGCTCAGGCAAACCAGGCTGATATTATAAAGCATTACATACCTCTATAGATGCAGCTTATTCCTTAGAAACCTGTATTGCTCTAGGTGCACTGAGGGGGGATTAGTGCTAGTTCTGTTGGACCGTGCTGTGGAAGGCTATGATTATACTCTCTAACCGCCAGGTTTGGGGTGGAAAAAGACAGTGCTTTGCTTTTAGTCTTTTTGTGACCTCCTGCAGTTCAGTTCTCAGTCATTTTTCAGTATCAGTTTCTAATCAGTTACTTGAGCTACACAGCTGCCCTCAGGTATTTTAATTCTAGGCCAGTCAAAGTTCATCTTTAACTGTCTGTCTGTCTGTCCCACAGATATTAGGCTGTAAACGCTGGGTCCTGCAGTATTCAGTTCACAGTGAGAAACAAAATGCATGCAAAGTCTGTTTTTATTTCATACAAATGGGTTTCTTTTTTAAATGCACAGTAAGTGCAATGCACAAGAGAGCAGCATTATTTGTCAACATGTTTCACTGGAGCATCCACAGCATTCATTTGATCTTAACTCAAGTAATCTGATCAGCCTCCTTGGAAAGGATGCACCGAATGTACGGGCTTAGTTTTGGAAAGTGCTGTAACATGAGTGTGCCTCATTCTGCTGGCACAAACATTCCTGTGTCACTCCAAGGCTCCACCTCGGCGTCACTCTGTGCTGCTGGAGAGGAGCAGGGGAGGTGGAGACTTCTGTGCCTGGTGCACACTGACAAAACTTCCCCCTCCCAGGGCATGCCAGTGGTGCTACCCTTTGCTTCCAGACAGTCACAATTGACTGTCTTTTGCTGGAAAATCATGAGCTAAATAATTCTTTTCTCTGCTGAAAGGGAAAGTGTCAGAGGCAAGGCTATGAGAGACTTACGGTAAATATTTAATAGCTTTCCTTTTTCCTGCAGCACCAAAAGATGGCTGATCCTGCAGTATTTATTTCAGGCCTACTATAAATAAAGCATGTGGTGACAGCAAACTGCAAGCAAGGAGAACTCAGTGGTTATTGTAAACTGCTTTCTTTTGTCTGAAGCTGGGAGTAGTAACTAATTCTGTGCATGTTTTAGGTCTGCTGATGGGCAAATTCAAATCAGAACCAGAACAGAGCTGTATTTATGCTCAGAAGCATTAAAAGATGGTATCTGTCCCAGTTCAGGGTAAATTGGAACTATATATACAATATTGAAAAAAGCATGGTCTGGACTAGTTGGGCTATTAAAAATGTTAAGCAGGTTAGTAGAAAAAGGAACACTAATGGTGGATATGACATGTCATACTAGTTAGCTCGTTTTGCTCAGACATGTGACTCCAGAACTTCTGAGAGTCATCTGCCACCAACAGCCAAGGATTTTTCCTACCTTCTGGTGATTCAGTATGCTTAAAGCATTAAAAAAGACCTATGCCACTAGTGGGGTAAGGGAGCTACATTGTATTACCGAGGGAGATGGTCCTCCCTCACTCCGTGAGATAGAGGTGACTCCCATTGTGTGCCCAGTTGTCTCTGTATGCAGGTGCGAGAGGACAGTAGGATTTGTTTACAGATGTCAGGCTATCATTTGCACAGGACTGTGAGCTACTGTCTTTGAGTAGTAACCTTTAATGCTGGTGAAATTAATGAGCAGCTGTTTCCATGGAAAATGAAATAAAGTATCAATGTCAGTCACTGCAATAAATACAAATATATTTCTTACATGACCAGTTTAATTGAGTGTACTGCTATTTACACTCACTGCATAAAGTGTCCTTGTTAGTTTTAGAAAAGAGCCTGGAAACTGGATATATGCCAAGGCTTTAAAGGGCAGTGAAGTTTTCATGGCAACAAGCTTCTACTTAGGGATTAGAACTGTTCTCAGAGTGCACATCACTTTCCCACCCCCTAAAATACCAGCTTAGAGGTGAGGTTAAAATTCATCTTTTTACGTGAGAAGTATTTTCTGGATTCCCTAAAGATAATCTCCATGTGAATTCTTTCACATATTATATTTCACTCACCATGGAAAGGTCAAGATAGGTACCATGGGCCCATATCACTGAAGTCAGTGGACTGACACAGCTTAGTAAATACGCATGGCAATTTGTTTGTCTGTATTCTTTCAGACAACACTTTCTGATTGCTTTCTGCAAGGAGGAGGTAGAATGTTAGCCAGAATGTTACAATAGACAGCAAGGTTGCTGTGTGTTCAAGTTGGGACCTTTTCTTATTAATACTGATTAGCTTAAGCATGGTCATGGAAAAATGTAAATTACATACTTAAAGCTAACTGGAATGGATGACAAAGTATTTCTTAGAAGTGGAATGAGGAATTTTTCAATCAGGTAAAACACTAAGGCTTTACTAGATCAGTCTTGTAAATGTTCTTTGTGCTTATGAATTTTTCGGTTTCCTTTGGATCCTTTTTACTGTGGTGTTTCTTGCCCAAAAACTCCTATAAAAGCTGTCTGGCCTAATTTTTTGTTTTCTCTCACGAACTCTGAATTACTGGCGACCCGTTGTTTCTTGCAGTGATACACCAAGGTCTGTTTTGCCTGGCTGTCGGGCACTGTCAGGAGTTGGGCAGCTCTTGGTGTCTGTGCTGTGCCTGGGTGGTGGCTGCTGAAGCACATCAGTGCTGAGCTCTGCACACAGGCTGGCCCTGGGGTGATACTGCACCAACGTGACAGCCCCAAACAGCACCCAAATGCCTCCAAAGGAGAAAAAGTCTCCTGGCAAGTCCTGGCTAACTTTATCCACTTAGTCTTAAGACATAGAATTATGTTTTTAGTCAAAGTCTCTGATACAGATCTTAATGGAAAGTTCACTGAAGTGTTTCAACTTGGAAACAGAAAGTGAAGGCCTAAATGACGTAGACTGTAGTTAAGATCTAATTATCCATGTTCATTAATGTTTCTCTCCCATATATGTTTATTAGAAGTGCTCTAAAAGCCATGTAAGGTCCACATCCCAGTGAAGAGGAGTTACAAGAAAATTAACTAAGTAACACTTCATTAATAGCTTCAGGAAACTAATGAGGTTAGGATGCTTGAAGTACACTGAATTAGGCTTTTGCTTTTAGAAAATGTTCAGTGGTAAGGGGGAAACCAGACTTTTTCTGTGTAATGTCAGAAATCTGTTTGGATTTAGACAACACTTGAACTCCTCTGATTGAACAGAAGGCAGTTACAAAGCCTTACGTTATTATTTTGAGAATCATCGTATCTTTGAAGTTTGGATATGATTTTCTGATCTGAAGCTAGCTGTTACAGCAGTCTCCATTGCTGCTCTGAAATCTGCACCTGAATGACTTTGACCTGTAAGGAAGCTGCTAAGAAGCCAAGAGTTTCAGGACTGCAGGAAGACCCTGATGATGCTGGAATGGGGGTAGTGTAAGTCTCAGGTGCACTATTTGCATGGGAGGTGAAGAATAAGCATTTTGGCTCACTTCAGATATTTTTCAACTAAAGAACTTACTTAAATATTTGATACTAAATTCTTCAAAACGGTTATTTATTATGTTTAATGGGGAGAGTTGCATCACATCTTAAGACCAGGGTATGATTGGCCACGTCCAAGAAATGAATCTTTGTTCAGTGCCCCTTCTGCTCTTTATTAGTTATTACTAATTCCTTGCTTTACCAATTAGATCCTTTCATAACCCAAACATCTTTTCTGATGATCTTAAATTAACAAATCTTTTTATTATTTATATGTTTACCTTAAGTAGATTTTTTAGCATCTCTCAGTAATTATAAATAATCAATCTAATAATTAAATCATTAATAATAAATTATCATGCTGAACCTTAGATTCCAAGTGAGATGCTATGTCTGAAGTTTTTATGCCATTAAGCCTTGATCCCTCTCTGATAAATTTGATTGTATTTCAGCCTCTTGTTTTTGATTCTGAACAGACATTGTCTATAGCTAAGCAATGCAAATTCTGCAATTAGTCAATTATTTATTGGTGAGGGTAGTAGCTTCCTATTTATGTATTTCTGAGTTTTTCAAGAGTACTGTGGGTTTGCCTGCACTGAGCTGCATATAAATTTGATATAAATTAACGTATTTCTTCAACAGTGTAATAGCAATACACATCTACATACAAATTCAACCCATGACAGCCTAAACAAGTTTTTGCAATGGAATGAAATTTCCTTGGTGGGAACCCACTTTTTTTACGGCTTACCCAAGTTTACAGCAGTGATAGGTAGAGGAAATTTTTGGAAATGGTTTAAAAACAGTACAAAGACAGGAAGAAGGAAACAGAGAAACAACCTGCCTGAGTAAAGGTGTCCACGCTCCTTGGAGGTTAAGTGTGGAGCTTGCTGTGTGTATTGGGTGAGTGCCAGGCATGTGCTCAGCATTCAGACTTGGTTCTCTGTGGATAACTGTCACCTTCAGGGCACAGCTGCAGGGATACTGGCAGAGGCTCCCTGTTTGCCCGTAGAAGCTGCTGGGATGGAGGAATTTCAGGGTCAGTACCAAGTCATAAGAGCAGATGGAGGCATTGGCAGCCAGTGGCTCCATTCAGGAGGGAACAAGCTGGAGGGCAGAATGTGGGGGATTTCAGGAAAGGAGGGATTTTCCATAGCAGGGGAGGAGTAAGGAGGATGCAACAGGTACTGTGCAGATTCCAGAGAAGTAGAAAGGGTCAAAGAGAGATCAGGAGAGCCTTTGCAAAAATCTCATCTTTTCACATACTGGCTTCAGTTTGCTTTCTTTCCTCCCTTTTGCAAAAATCTCTAAGGCTTTTTCTCCTTTACTTTCCCTTTCTATCCCTTAATGTTTGTGATTGCCTCTGACTCAGATTCCTTCTAAGGAAAACTCGGCATTGCATACTTCCAAACAGCTTTTTCATTGGATAGCTGCTTCCTTTTAGCTTGTCTAAGGACAAGCTTTTGTCCTTATGTTGCTGTGGGCATGAGCGTTAGGTCTGCAAAGTGTAGTTGCCCAACTTGCAATGTGAGTGCAGCATAATGCAGGGAAATAATTAAAGAATCAGTCATCCAGCCAAATGCTAATATTTGCATTTGCCATTGATATAGAGAGAGCAAAAGTGCTGGTGGAAGTATTTTTCAGTTTTATTGCAGGCACAGATGATATCCTGAGAGAGGGAAGGTAGGTCTGATCCTAGGCCCAGAGTGAGCATAGTTGTGTTTGAAGTACTGTGAAACATTCAGGGCTTTGTCTTTGTGATTCACGTTGACCTCACTGAGCGTGGTTGCTGATGTCCCAAGCAGGGCATAGAGAATGACACCACAGTATCATGGGACTCAAGATTTTCTGTGCAAGACTTAGAAACAAGCAGCAGCTTCTGCTTGGCTGCCTAATTCACTGGTTAGCTGAAGATTTACCTGGCACATGACTATCTTAGCACTTATTAAATGGACACCTCAAATTGATAACCATGAGTAATACTTAGTCTTTGTATGTCTCTCCCTGACACTCCCATCACCATGCCCACCAAATTATCAGGAGTATTAATGCATTAAAACATACATATATAAGAAGCCCTATCTTGCATGTTTTGTTTTGCATCCTGCTCTGTGCTCACCTGCTCCACTCCAGAATGCCTCCATTTCACTTAGGTGATAGCTAAAGTATGTAAAATGTTTTCTAAGCATTTCTAACCCTAATCTAATCTTTTTTATTACCTTTCCATGCACTTGACGCCTTTTCATTTTCTAGTAGTTGAAATACTAGGATACAATTATTAAGATATTCAAGAAGTTGTAAATAAGTGCTCATGTGTCATAAAATGATAAGTGAAAAAGCATACTGTAAGAAAGAAATGTTGATTTTAGTTGTCGTCAGAATAAGAAAAGATAGACACTGACTGGTGAAGATACGAAAAAGAAAAAAGCCCCATGAAGATGAAAAAGAGCTATTATCTCTTAGATCATGTCACCTCTCTGCAAGTACAATATTGTGCTCTCCTGAGGATGCAATTTAACTGATAGCGCCTCACAGAACTCCTTTGCAGCCCTTCCGTAGGCAGGCAGCTCCTCAGTGCAGTTGACTCCTAATGAACCTTTGTTGTGAGTACAAAAATACCAGGATTGAAGTCAAGTGCTCTTCAATTAAAGATCTGTTTAGGTAGGTGGGAACAAGTAGAAATTCTGGCAGTCATTTGAGCTATCAAAATTGAACTGCTTTGCAAAACTACATCCATCTTGGCTTTGAACTTCATTGAAAAAAGAGAACCAGCACTGAGAGAGGGAAGAGGTGTATCTGTGGGAAGGAGAAGAGTTTACTAAAATACCAAAATGATGTATTTGGTCATCATTAGAACTGCTCTAAGTTTTCATTTTGAGATGAGGTTTTTGTTTCCATTTTTAACTCGGCAAATGCAGAAGAAAATATCTGAAAGTTGAAATCAAATTATTGCCTAAGAAAAAGAATCTTGATGAAAAATTTCAACATCAAATCTAAAATTATCACAATCATCTGGGAAATTTGGGCTTTCATCCTTCTCATAGCCCTGCTGAGCAGGTACACCCTCAGGTGTTTGGAATAAAATAATTTTGCAATCAGTGGATTAAAATGTAAACCTGGACACATGTTTGCTGCAGCACCATCATTACTTGAAAAGCAAACTTCTGTTGCTGCAGGATTTGATCCATCTAGCAAAAGAGGGAGGAAAAAAAGAATGTTCTGAACTTGCAGATGTTTTTCCCGGAGGAGTAATGACTCTTACGTAAATAATCACTTTATTCTGCAAGTGCATACACTTTCATTCCACAAATTGATTTCACCTCTTCTGCCTTTTTCTCTGGTGCAAGCCTCTGCTAGATCTAGCAAGCCTCATTATTCTGCTTTTAAATATCAAAGCTATAAACATCCAAGTCAGAGTTGTGCAGGAGCATCATCATTTTCAAGTAACATCTTGAAACCTCCAAGCTGGTGTCAAATACAAATCATGGCTAACACTGTGAATGACAGATGTATTTCATCACTAATGTGGGAGAAATGCAACTTTTTTGCATCATCTTCTGTGGTCAGGTAATGAAAGAGGGAAAACTAAACATACAATAAATATCAGAAGTGATGGAATAGTCTGGTAAATAAATTCCTTTGCTGTAATATAACTGTTCTCCAGTTAAGCATCAAACGTGCAGTGGTTGTTTGCTACATCTCTGTATATGGCAAACCACATTTACAGTGCTGGACTGCTGTGGCGCTAAAATTCATCATCAGTGAGCAGAGCAGGGGGACATTTAACATGGTATGCCCGGGTCCACCAATGTCACTTCAGAAATAACTGGGTGTACTCAGAAATTACAGTAATGGAAAGAGGAGCAGAATCATCTCGTAAATCTTTGTGTGTTCCTAAACTGCCACTGTCAGTGTTCAGCTACCGTGTGTTATGAGCTGCAGTTGATTTTTTTTTCTCTTTTTTACTGTCTTTCATGATACATGTGCATGTCTCATAAATACGATTTATTGTTTCTCTTTTTAAGCTAAAATGGTTGGAGGAAGAGTACAGCACTCATTCCTGAGGGAAGATAACTTGCCTGAGGAAAGTTTGGTTTAGGCAGTTAGTGAGTAGCTCTTGTTCTTAGCACTTGAAGGTATCTATTTCTAAGATAATTATGTCTTAGGGAGTATATTGTGGTATATTTCAGCTGTGAGTATGAATTAAAGTTTTCTAGTCCGCTGTTTCAGGAATACTTCGTCAGTGAATTTCACAGGTTAATTACACATCATTTAACAAAATGCCAGTTTTCATTGTCTCCTCAGACTGTGTTCATTTTCATAGTACCTGGCTGTGAGGTAGGCATCTATTACGTCAGCTTTGTTTTCAGCTCTCAAAGTAGCAAAATTTCCATACCTTCTAAGTGGAAATCTTCCAGTTCCTGTAAGGATTACTCCTTTTTCCTAAGTGGTGTTTTTTTTGTATGTTCACTACTGCTTATGGCAAAAATGTTGTGTGGTAGCTAAAGTTAAACACAGAGCTCAGCGTGAAGCTGGGTATTAATGCAGGGATTGGCGCTGGGGATGAGCCCTGTTCCTGTTAACTCAGCGTTCCCTCTCATAGATGCCCCTGGTAAGTATTTCCGAGGAAAGTGCAACACAGTTCTCAATAAAGAAATAATGAACCTAGCACAGAAGGTCTTTTAAGCTGTGCCATGAAGAATGGGAGTCTGTATGTTTACTTATTATACCCAGTCAAAAGCAGCTCTTGAGGTTTTGTTGTGAAGTATAACAGCTTGATCCTTTCTGATACTCTGCTCTTCTCAGAGTCTCAGTGATACCTTGTAACAATGAGTTTCACCTCAGCTTAATCAAGTTCTCTAGAAAAAGATGTTTGCCTTTATCAATTTGATATGTGTTGTCTTTTCAATTTCACTCAATGTCCACAAGAGTAGTTTTATTTCCCTTTTTCTACCATTCATTATTTTCTAAGCCTCTGTAATGTCTTCCCTTCTTCATCTCCTGTCTAAAGCAAACATCTCCAAATGTTTCAGTTGCTTCTACTTGATTTGTAAGCTTTTAAGTATTTTTTACTTCATTTTTGTACCTGTGCTAGTTTTGAAATGTACTTTTTAAAGATTAGAATTTGAGGCATAATCCTGATCTGTAGGTTGGAAGTGGGATATTACTTGTATAATTCATAATAATGATTCTTTTGACTATTTTTGGTTTTCATTTCGTTTTCTCTGGTGATCCCATATGTATTGGAACAATTTCAGGGGAGCGTTCAGCATTATGCAGATTCTCACAACGCCTCCCACAACTACATCTTCACTTACCTGAGCATCCTAGAAATGCTTCAGTTAGCATTTGCCACCGCGTTGTCTTTGTTGTTTACCAA
>WEIT01000561.1:297548-369425 GCA_013389985.1 Dryoscopus gambensis | reverse complement strand
GGAGGCAGGCTCTTCTGAGCACGCTACAGGCAGTACTAGCAGCTGGAAAAGAGAATTACTGGAACCTTTCTGGAGGAAAAGGGTAGCATCCAGCAGAAGGTACGGTGGGAAACAGGGTATCTAGCAGTATTCAGGAAGATCCTAGGTGTAGAGTCTCTCACCCAGGGGAGGAGGTAGCAGTAGAGTGCTGGAGGAGGGGACCCTTTGCAGGTCAAGAGGAGTGATGCTTGTGTCACTCATCTACACTAGTAGACAACAGTAAGTTTTAAGTAAAGAAGAATTCTTCTCTGGGGGTTGTTTGGAAGGGAAAGAAGGCATTGAACCCTCAGAGAAGTCTCAAAATCCAGAATAAAAATACTTTACTGATAGAAACAGTGTAATGCTGATGTTGCAGTAAGGTATGTTACAGTAAATACACTTTGCTTGTCCCTTGATTGTTTCTAGTAACAGTATCACTGTAGAAGTGAAGAATTCTGTGACACACAGGCAGAAGTCACCTCCACACCGCTGCTTGACACTGTTAGATGGTTCACATGACATGAATTTGATTGTATTTTTTAAAAATCGGCAAAAAACTGCATTACAAGACAGTCGTGAGAGTGTCATCCTCATACATCAAGAGGAGCTTTCCTCACCCTTCTCTGGTTAAGGTTAAGGCATGGCAATGTTAGCTAAACAATCTGCATGTGCAACTTCAGTGTCTAGTTAAAACCATAAATCCTCATGTGCGTTATTGCTGATCTGATTGCAGCTTCCACTAATTTTCAAGCGTGCACTTCTTCTTTCACTGTTTGGGGGTTTTTTGTTTGTTTGTTTTAGGGAAACAAACATACATTTTTTTCACAAAGATCAGTCATTCTTTCACAAAGCTGATCAATGTTAGATATTATGCAGGTTCTTCAACAATACGTATGTAGGGCTATTATTGGAAATAAGGTTTGGTTGATTTTCAGTTTCACTGTATCTTTATCTGACATAAATCTCAAACTGGAAGCAATTTTCATTTAGTTTAGTCAAATCTTTTTGATTTAGTGAAGTTGTTTGCACAGTCTTTTCCTCCACATAGCTGGAGGAAAGGGCATAATTAATGTTGAAAGCATTCAAATAACAGTAAGAGTAAGCTTTAGTGCAAGGATTTAAACTAAGCCATCAGTCAGCCAGTGAGTTCCTGCAGCTCTCCAGAGAGGACACAACACAGATGAAGATTCAACTCCGTGCAGTTCAAAACATTCCAGCTGGAGCTTTAGGGCTGAGCATGGCTTTAACATTTGTCCCTTGCATGAAGGTATTGATGGTCTTGTTACTTCTAATAATATGGCTATGTGTTGTGCTTTTTGTGAAACACTAAAGAACACGTTTATTTTGGAGTCCCAGTGAGGATCTTGTCATACTAATGATTTGTTTTCTGCCAAATTTGGGAGCCTATGTGTTCAAGACAAAATAGATGGAGATGACTGACTTTTTAAGTAGAGTATAGGATGGAAGAGCTGGCTTAGCCAAAAGCAGTTTGATTATGTCTTTGATCAGAGTCATTCAGTGCCATGGTGGCTCCATTCCCTTTTTTCTCTAAAAAATTTAAAGCAACAATTGCTTCTTGAGCATGTTGGGTGGTCAAATTTGCTGGTATACTGTTAAAATTGTTCTCCCAGAAGTGCAAGAGGTGAGTAATGACTGTAGAGTCACAGCAATGGATAAATAGAAAGTGAGCTCTCAAAGGGAGAGGACCTGCAAAACTTGATATTGTGTTTCCCAATATAAATTTGTTTCTCATTTCCCTGATACATAAGAAGGGACATTTGCCTTTCATAGAAACTGGATTTTTATAAACAAATAATAATAATATTTCAGAACGGAAATTGAGCTGATTCCTAGCTTCCTTCTATTTCAAAAGGTTTGAGACTCCTCTACACTTACCAGTTTTAAGCTCTTTCCCTGACATTACGCAGTTTTCCTCCCGCAGTAAGGGATTGCTGCACGATCCCAATATCTTCGTGGAGGGAAGCCCATTGCTCAGTGTCAGAGCCTCCTCTTCTGGTCGGCTGGAGGGGTAGCATCCGACTCCCAGAGCTGGAAATGTCAGCCACTGAAACAGAGTGGGATGAGAGATGGGGAACAGGGGAACGTTTGTTACTGTTGGCTGCATTTCATGTGATGCAATGCTGAAAGCTCAGTGCTGCTGCTCAGTATTAGATATTTGTCCTTCACAGTCAGAAGTGGTTTCAGAAATTCCGCATTGATCTCGTTTTGACATTGAACTGGAGAAAAAAAATAATTTGACAGTATTCTACCAGGAATAAACTGAATCAGAGATTTTTTTGTTGTTGTTGTTAGTCACAAAAGGAAGGAGCTAAATATGCTGATGATGAGGCAGTAAGTCTTTGGAAGATGTAATACAGCTGCTCCTTTAGACACTTCCTATTTCATCCATTCCCCCCCAACACTCCCCCCAACACAGGGAAAACAACTACCTTACAACTATCAAAAATATGACCTCAAGATGGAGCTTGCTAACCTGGCACTGCTGGGCTCTCAGGAATTCTAGTACTGAGTCACCAGTATGCTGGTATTCCAGGTAGAAATTGTTTGAGGAGCGAAACCAGAATTCCATTTGTGCCAAAAGGGAGCCAAATCATCAGCCATCATTTTTTATGGCTATCCTGTTATTTTCCCTTTGCTTATTGTTACTCTCCAGTAACACCAGGACTATGAAAATGCATTAGGGTTAAGGAAATACGTGGCATTTCTCTCATTGGCAGTTGAAACTGATGCTTTAAGATCAGCTCTCCTTCATGTCCTTTTATTTTGGAGTGTAGGGAGAAACTCACAGTTAACTAAAAGCCACAGAGATTTCAGGGTAACAAACAAATATAACTCTGGCATATCCTTTTTGTTCTCCATTACCTCTGTGTTTACTTTTTATTTAATAATTGTTTTGCCCCTCTCTGCTGGCATGTAAAAATGGTTTGCCCAAGTGATGACTTAATTTTTGAATATGGCCTTGTGCATTTGTGCCTCTTTTTGAACACATTTTTAGAGAGAACTCCTGATTTCTGTTTATTGAATGATATCTGGAACCTTTCAGTAGGCCACTAAAAAGGATTGTTGTTGGCTGTTTTCAGTGTCAGGGTATAATGACCAAAGTATGTATTGCAAATGTATTTATTTAAAAAGCCACAGTCTGAAAATGCTTTTAGGATTATCTGTTTCTCCAGCCTTAGGCAGTTATTAGGGCCAGCTAAAATCTCTTCCTGTTTATCACTAAGAAAAATTATCTCAGTTCATTTTGTGAGCCTTACATTTTTGATTCAAAATGTCTTAAATGTGTTTAATGTTATGATTATTTATATCCTTAGATCTTTAGGTTTTTTCCAATAAATTTTAATTAATCAAGCCGTATTATCTTGATTTTTCTTTTCAAATGTATGCTCCCTGAACTTATATATGCAATATAGAAAAATCCAAGAGGGCAATATAAATATTTATTTTTCTAGTGAGCCATAGAATCAAAATTAGTGAATTGCATTAATGATAACCAGTACTAGCAAAAGTATAGAAGTAGAGGCCAAATTATTCTCAGGCCTGTATTTCATGCAAGGCTGTGGGGAAGATGCGTGCAAGGTGTTAAAGATGATGATTTAATTGCCAGTGAATGAGGCAAAATATCACTGCAGACCACCGCCTGCTCTTGAACTGGCTTTCATTGAGGCCAGGTTGTGGGTTCCATTCCTTCTTCAGGATGATATCCCCTGCCTGTCTCTGTCCCCTGAGCTGGACTGAGGCAAGTAGCCAGCATTACTCTTAACTGTGACCATTTTTTTTTTTTGGATAAATCTTTTCTTTTGGTTTCACTAAGGTGCGTTAATAGTGAATCATTTATGAAACTGAAGTGTTAGACTGTGTTTCTCCACGAGGAGTTTTTGATAGATTGTTTTGAATCTGAGCCCCACACAGACTTCTATGGCTATAGGTATTGTAGGAGAGATTCCTTTGACTAAGACAGCATATGCTGCTGTCCTAGTTAAGAATATTATCTGGGACAGGACTGTAGGATGATACACCTACATACTCAAGCACACATCCCCTCAAGTGGAAATTATGCTGGAATGATCAGCATAGGAGCACCGTCTCTGTGGAGCAGTACCTGTTCTCAAGTCCGATTGGTCTCTGCTAACCTCGCTGCATGGCCTGATCAGCATGAACCAGAGCCCAGGAAAGCAGTGCATAACTTCCATAACTTCAAGTGCACTCATAGAGAACAGAACAGTGTGATTTAGAATCGTTATGTCTTTATAATAACGGCATTGACTTTTATGGTTGTTCATGATCTAAAATTATTCTGACTTCAAGACATTTTTTTTAAATTTCTTAATTATCCTAGAAATTAACGGACAGTGTTGTCTTAATATAAAATTATTGCTGTGAGGTTGACTAGTAGCAAATGCTCTCTTTAATGTTAAGCTTTATTTGTTGATTTCAACTAAAACCCAGTAAAAAAAAAAGCCTGAGTTCGTTTTGCTTCCCTTATTTTTGAAACAATGCATTTCTTTGTTGAAAATCTTCCCTGAAAGTTTGAATGCTGTGACCCCAATGTATTTATTGCTAGTTTGACGATGTTTAAAGCATTAATTGCAGATATGTTATTTTTGCATGTGTTCTATGATTGCTCTTTTCTTTTTTTTCTTTTCTTGGCCTGCATGTTTGCTACTACAGGAACCCGCTTGGGAAATCAATGGCAACAGAACAACCTTCAGCCCTCTAACTAACACGGCGACTGGGCCTATGGGTAGTGTTTTAGCAACCAATGGAACACTTTCAGGCTACCTCAACCAGCAAGAGATCAGCTTTTCAAATAGCTCTTCCTACCTAAAGACTACCACAGTTAGATCTTCCATGTCCTCTCAGTCTGTGACTCCTGACATTTCACCTGCCAAGAGCACTCTAGGTTCCAAAGCAAGCCCTGCTCTGGCTGGTGGCAGTAGCCCTGCACACCAGCTGAGCCCTGCGAGGCAGTATAACAACCCCATTGGCCTTTACTCGGCAGAGACCCTGAGGGAAATGGCTGAGATGCATAAATTGAGTCTCAACCGAAGGGCTTCGGAAGGTGGACTTCCTAGAGGGTAGGTAACACGGTAACATCTTTAATTATGTCAATAAGTAATGAACTTGCTCAACAGTGACTGTAATGGTGCTTACTCTATTGTGCATTTCTCTGGCAATTGTGATTAAAGTCTGGATCAATCATTAAATTTTCCAGTAGCCCCCAAAACATACCCACATTGCCATTACAGAACAGTGGTCTTTGGTGTCTGAAGTGCAGCATGGATTGGCAATAGTCAGCGGGGCATGAGGGGGACCTCTAGGACTGAAGTAACTGTGATCATCCCAGGGTTGTGGCACTCAACAGTTCTAACTAATGCATGGAGTCTCAGAGAACCAAGTATTGCTGTCAGACATCAGAGCAGCTGCTGTAAACCACACCTGATCTTTGGTACTTTGCTAAAGAGAAATGCCTTTGACCAGCAAATCTGACATGCTCGGCTACTGGAGTGTCTTGCTGTAATTCTGCCTTAATGTGTTGGCTTTCCTATGCAAAATGAGTCAGAACTGCAGTGTTTTGAAGACTGGTTTGAAGACTGTCTGTCTTACATTTGTTAGCTTTAATGTTAACTTTACTGTAACGAGGAATGATCTCCAGATGGTTTGATCCTTGCTGTCAAGGTTTTCTATATTGTTGTGTTGCAGATCATCTGTTTTATTAGTAGGTTTGTAAAGTGAGGAGCTTGGACTAACAGTACATGGGAAAAAACAGTGAGAATCAGGTTTTCCTGATTTTTTTGCCTTCATGTATAAATCGTCAAACAAATCTTTTTTTAGTTTATTTGTATTTGGGGTTTTTTTTTTAATGAATATAAATTTCTTGTTATGAATACGGGGAAAAGTGTATTTTCAACACTAGGCACTTTGCTATATAAGGAAAACCAGAAAATTCCGACAATCCTCTCAAGGTCTGATAGTAAATGCATATCTTCAAGTACTTTATATCCCTTTGCAGAAGCTCTCTGCAAAAGTAAAACCAAGAGGTTTTAAATTGTAGCAAAGTAGGGATGTTTCTTCCTATTAAAAGAGCATATACACCTGTACTAGATGATTCAAGCAGTTTTAGATGATTCATTTCCACTCTCTTGAGCACTCAGCATTAACAATCCTAATTAACTTATATAAGAAAATTCTATCCTCCCTTCTCATACTGGATAATTAAGTAAAGCAATTGCCATTGAAAAGAAAATAATTTCAGTTAGTGAGCAACATCAGCAAAATAAACCTCAGAATCCTTCTCTCTTAATTCACAGTTTTCTGAAGAATACCAATTCTTGTCTTATTTCAATGTGCAGAGTTTCCTGGGAGTATATCTTGCTATCTTTTCCCCACTATGTTCATAACCCTCCTTAATACCTGCAGGGGGTGAGAGTGAAGGGCCTGAATTTGGATGGCTCAGCATTGTGGCTGTTTGTTATCAGAATTACAACACAGTTGCATCCATCACTCACCAAAGTCAATGTGAGCCTTTCTATTCAGTTTGAACGAAATTTTAGGGAATTGCTGTCTATCTGCCTTTACCATCTGTAACACTGATGAACAAACAAGAAAATGAAAAAACCCTTATTCTGAGCACAGGAACATACGGAAAAGATGAAAGGGCCCAGAAGCACTAAATAAATGTGTCTTGTCAGGTAACTTCTGTGAGATTCAGAGAGCTGTACATCTCTGTTGACATGCAGAGAAAATTCAGAGCTCAATAGTGCTGTCATTCCCATTCCCACTTGACATTTAGCAAATGAAGTAGGAAGCATCTTGCCCCCTGTTCTGTGGAGAAAAGCATGGAACCTGTAGCTACCTTGGGACTTGGTGTCATCCTTGATAATCTCCATCTCACAGTGGGTGTATGTGAACAAGGAGAGCACTGTGAGCACTGCAAAATCAGCTCTGGTCTTTGTTGGGAACATTCTTACCATATAATAAAACGTGATTTGTGAAAACTGAATTCATTGTGCTTTCATAAACATGCACTTAGCTGTATGGTAATAGCTGTAAGAAACTTCAAGCATGGGGAGTGATTTTAAGGTATGTTTCACTTCTGTATCCTTTTCACCAAATGATTTAAACTTTATTGTGTGAATTGCTGTGACAGGTTTAGCTAAACTCTTGGGAAAATCCTATCAAGAAGCTGAAATTAATTTTGAGATATTTCCTTGATCTGTGAAGAATAACAAAGCATCTGTTTCTCTGATACACTTTACATTAAAGCTTTATTGCTCTGGCCCAAGGTGAAAAATAAGATAGCCTGTTAGGAGTGTGGAACGTGATGTGCTGAAAGCTCTGGAGAGTATTAATAAATATGAACAGTGAGTCATGGTTTGTAACATGTGCATCTTTTTCATTCCAGTGTAAGTTATTTTTCACATTGTAGGTCAAGGGCAGTAAATACCTGTCCCACAAGTCTGTGCCAGGTGGCTTGGGTTACTGGCTTCTTACTGTATGACCTCTGCGAGCAGCAAGTTGGGTGTTTCAGACATGTCCCTATATAGAATCAAACTAAAGTAATGTGTGGCTCTGAACTGGGAGGAATTTTCTCATCTCATACTAAACATAGGGAAAAGCAAAGTTTTACTGTTTTTGAAGGAAGCTATAGGAGCCTCTTAACATCTCAAAAATCTTTACTGAGACGTGACTGCTGAGCTGTTCTTAGTATGTGCACATAAAGTTTGTTTTCTTTGAATATACTTTTATATCCTTCTAATTAAGGAGTATTTTAAGGGTTTGGTAGTTCTGCCTTTAAAATACTATTTTATATGTGAGGTACAAGCCTGGATGAGTGAGAAAATGATACCATTACACCTGGTTTCATTGTAAATGAGTGCCCAGCTGTCCTGCATACACCTAAAATGGATATAGGATCACTGATACGCTTACAGGCTGCAGCTTGTTCCTAATATATCTACCAGTTCCTGTAAGAGACTGATGTATTTGGCTTAATGTAGGGTTTATAAAGCTAGAAGAATATTTTCAAATCTGAGAGTCTGACCAGTAGCTGCATAGGGTGATCTGTGATTGCTTTACCACGGAAATGCAGAAGTGCAAAGCCTTTACAGCAGCTTTGGCTCATTAGAGTGCTTTTGATCCTGAAAAAGGCTGTTGGCTGAGCCAAGGCAAAAGGATCATATGTAGGAAGAAGCAGTAATATCAAAGGTTCTGCAGGGAAAAAGCAGGAGGAGCCAAATCCACTTGAGATGTCACTCTTAACAGTGTAACTGCTGTCCAGTATTTTGTATCAGTCCCAGATACAGAAATGTCACCGCAGCAAGCTGGGCGCCTCCGTGCCCAGTTCTGTCAACAGCATTCCATGCAGCCAAGTAAGAAGAAATGTTTATTAACTGACCCTGGATCTCTCCCTCTTTATTTTGCACAAAATATGATTAATTAGTCTTCAACCAAGAAAGGAGCAGAACGTGGGTATTCTAAGCTTTGGAAAAAAGTAAGTTAAAATAAACATCACAGCCCATTACCGCTATTTATGCAACCATCATAAAGAGTTATTAGGAAGACCACCCTAGTCCAGACTGAGCACACCCTGTTCTGCACTCCCAGCTTTAGCCTGTGTTATGCTGCTTTGGAATTACTGTGCAAGTACCATCCCTGTTTTGTGCAGAGATGCAGGAATGGAGCATGAACCTACCTTTTTTTCATACTGCATACATACCAGATGGAATAAAATATCCTGCTGTGGATATCCCAAAAAACGTGTAATGCACGGCTTGCTTTGTTTCACGTAGAATAAATTAGGAATGACTATTCTGAAGTTAATTGGCTTACACCCCTCTTGGCATAATGTAGGTACAGTCATATCTAGGCCAATACTTTGTTACATACAAAGGCATTTTCCTTAGTTTTAGATTTAACCATTTACCAATATATTCTTTGGATCTTCTCCAGCATGTAAAAGACTTAAAAATCAAAGTCTTGCAAAACCAGCTCTGAGGGTGGCCTGAGGAGAACAGACTTCAGCCCTGAATATTCAGTATCTAAGAGAAAAATACAGTCTCTACCCCTCATTTGCTATTTTCAGATGAGAATATACTCTGCAAATCCTCCTTTCTTCCCTCTGCTTCCTCCTCCCTACACTTTGGTAGTAGTACTTTTAAGGATGCACAGGAATAAAATCATGCTCAAGGGTCAGCCAAAATGCCATGGTACCCCACTAAGTCCTGATGGATCAACTATAATCCCTGCATTTTTTCCTTTCTTAATCATGTTGGGGTTTTTAGGCATACATATACTTTTTGTTCTTATTTGTAGATGGTCTGAGGAGAGCTGTAGTAATCTTTTGTAAATCTCTTTTGCCCTTTGCAGTCTACAAACTACTGACTTTTTCTGTGTGGTTGGTTTTGATGTTGTTTGTTCTCTTTCTCTTCTTCTAGGTCATAACCAACACCGTTGCCACGTTAGTATCACCTCTGTGTAGTGCCAGATATTTGTGTGACGCTGTGTGTGTGAAGATGTGTTTTCTGGGGTAGCATGATCCCCTGTGTTCCTGCTATGTCTGCTTGCAAGTGCAAGTATTTTTTGAAACGTGCTTGGTGTGGCAGGCGCCCTGCGCTGCCCCTGCTGTCCAGCAGTGCTCGCGCTTGGCATTTCTTGGTGATGCTCTAATGCTGTGAATGGAGCTGCCACCTGAGCCTGCTCAGTTCTTCTAAAAGCTTTCAGGTGGCTTTGCTTCTACGGGCAGGTTTTTCTTTAAGTTATATTCATGCCTTCAGAGTTTGGTGAGCGTTATCTGAGCCTTTTTTGGTGTGTTGTATGTAAAGTACTTTTAGCTTCAATGTTATATTAATTTTCAAAGTCTGCTAAAATTCAAATTTAGGTTGGAGTAAGATACTGATACAGAAAAAAAGAAAGTCTACAAAGTGATTTACCTTGATAAATCTATTGCCCAAAAAAGATATAACTATTGAATTGAAAATGTGATTGATCTGCTTTATTTAGGAGAGTTCAGAGAGTCCTCAGTTTTGACCTTTACTTTTTTAAGGGCAGAGGATTGTCTCTAAACTCTCGCTTTTTGCCTCTGACCTGAGTGTTGTCCATAAATTGCTGGAGACTAGGTTAAATTGAGTATAAAATAAATAATTCTAATAGTTAAATTTAAACAGACAGTACAAAGTTAGAAGTAGTAGAATACATGAAGTTGAAGCAATATTTAGTGCATATAATTTATGGTCATCTGGCATTCTCTATTGATTTCAGTGAGATGTGGGTGTGATGATGTAACTCCTTTGGAGTGAAAAACCCTAGCCAATTTACATTAATAATTATTCTGACAGGATTGTCTTAGAAAGCAGAAGTCACTTTATAGGGGTGTTTGTAATCTTACTTGCTTTGGGATTTATTTTTCCAGATCCTTTTCTAGCTTAGGAGAAAGATCCCATGCATTTGCAGAGGTGCAGCCTTACCTGTGCCACTTTGCCCTAGAGCCCAGCACCTCTTACAAGCACTAATATCTTCTGTTTGCTTCCAGAGTTAGGAAAAGAACTCGGCAGTTGGCAATCTGTACTTTTTTCTGTTATTTTTATGGGAATCCTGTTAAGTTCAGTGGAAGTTTTGCCTTGGTGTGTGTAAGGTGACTAAAACCTCTTGAAAGACATCACTAAAACTGTATAAAGACCACAAGTGAAAGCCCAAATGATTCCTGCTGCTACCATGAAGGAAGTTTAGGTTCTCACATTAATAGCTTTGATTTCTGTAACTTACTGTGGAAATCAATTGCTTAGAACATTATTCTTTAAAGGTGGCATATTTAACCTCTGTCCTTTCATTCACACAATCTTCTCAGATCTTGGCTGTAGAATCTCTTCAGTGCTTTCAACAGTGTGAAAGAAAGAGAACACAAAATTCAAGATCTTGAGGACCTGTGTGTTTGTAATTATCATGTGATTGTTTAGGGTATTACAAAGAAAAGAGATCTTGTTGAAGTCAAGCATGTGCATGCTCAGTACAGCAACCTGCACGTCTCTGCACATCACCCCGCAACAGATGATGTCAGTGCAATTATAGAATTGTCAGAGTTGATGAATAGTTAAAGAAGATGTATTTTAAATGTGAGAATGCCGTAGTAAAAAGACAATTTTCACTTTTTGAATGCATAATGCAGCTTCCCAGTTCTGTCCCTTAAAATGTTGTCATGTTCAACTGAAGGCTGTGGCTGTAATGCAGCATGTGCACCTGTGTGTCTCTGGTCCTTGAGCATGTGGCTGTCGATGTTCCACCAAGGATTTGCAGTGATACTTGACTGTATCTCTCTCTGTCCATCTTCAGTCAGGGCATCCCACCAAACAAAAGGCTGAAAACATAGTGGAATCCCCTGGCTGGCTTCGGAGGTGGCACAGCACCTGTGATAATCTCCAGAAAATTAAGTCAGACTGCTGCCAGCCTTACTTGATTTTACTTTTTCCTCCATGCTGAGTTGAGGGTTCAGTTTTAACTCTCACCCTCTGGGGCTGCCCATGGTAAACAGGCACACTGCTGTGTGTGTGTAAAGAGAAAAACTTAGTAATAGCCAATAAACTGACAGTTTAATGTCTTAAATTGAAAAGGAAAATTGTTCCAATCAAATGGGATTACATTTTTCAGCATTTCTTCTGCAGGGGGAGATATATCCATTTCTAGCTTTTGGGTTCAGTTCTAAATGAAACATTTATGAAATACCTGTTATTTCATGAAGGAAAGAATTCCCAGTTTTGTCCAATTTGGTGAGTGTATGGAATCTCTCCTGCTGGCATCCTCTTGCTGCTGGCAGGACAGGAACAGCAGGCTAGAGATTCACCTGATCTCCCGTAGGTTGAAGAAGAGCAGCTACCTCAGCTGAGGTTTAGCTTGTTCATTGGAACTCAGGGCAGTGCTCAGTCCTAGCTCTAGGACTGTGTACAACTCAGCCCCACAAGAAAACCAGCTGCTCTTTGGTTGCAGTCTGGCATAGAACTGACTCGTTCTGGTGCCATGGGAGCTTCAGGTAACTTCCTTTTGGGGCTCAGTCTGTCAAATATAAAATCTTTCCTCATAAATGGAGTCACTGCAAACTAAGGCAGCAGCTCTTCCAACTGCAGTTGTCCCGTTGGTTGCAATGTAGGATATTTTGATCCAGGACTGAGCATTTATCATGCCGTAGCAGCACTTTGGGCTGGCCCTACAGAGATTTTGGGAACTTTATGAGGAAAGCCTTGAAGATTAAAAGGCACAAGTACTAAATTTCACTGTGATTAATAACCCAGACAGAAAGTACTGAAACCTTCTAAATAAAGAGGACCTGATATCTGTGCACTCCACTGCACTTTCTAGACCTTTGTAAGACCCTTCTGAAAACATGAATAGATGAAGGAAAAGAGTGGGAATTCTCTGCACTGTGTATGTACGTCCCATGGGCATGCATATATACACGTGCATGTTTGTATACGCTTAGATGTATACGTGCATGTAACAGAATTTTAGTATATGTAAGTATCACACAAATACTTAAGGATTTTTTGTGATATTTTAATACAGTGACAGCTATTTCACCTTTTTTTTTTCCTTTGTATACATCGTGAGCCAACCCAAAAATGACATCCATTAGCAGAGCCATCTTTTTCCTGTGGCTTGGTCCTTATGTTGTCGGCTCTTCTCTGATGAGAAGCTTTGGTGGTGAGATGCCGTGAACAGATGCGCACACTCCTCTCTTGGTGGTGCTTCCCTCACTTAACTTCACGCCTCTCTCCTTTCTTCCCCTCCCTTCCCCATGGAACCTCACCCTTGCATAACCCAGCACGGACTTCACGGAGCGTTTCAACCCCAATGTCCTGAAGGACTCTGCCCTGTCTACACACAAACCCATTGAGGTGAAGGGCCTTGGCGGCAAGGCTACCATAATTCACGCGCAGTATAACACCCCGATCAGCATGTATTCCCAGGATGCTATCATGGATGCAATTGCAGGCCAGGCACAAGCCCAGGGTGGAGAATTTGCTGGGTAAGGTTATTTCCTTCTGTGGAATGCTCTTCCTCTGCATGGTACTTGTGACATCCCTACGTGCATGACACATTTGCTCTTCCTGGACTCTTTCTTTTTTCCTGGGATATATTACACGTGAAAAATGTGTGTCAATCCTAGACAGTGTCCAAAAGCACTTCAACGTTTTGAAGTTAAAAGGATGGATCACTAGAAAATCATAGCTTGGTTTGTTTTTGGAAGGGAGCGTAAAGATGATCTAGTTCCACCCCTCCCCACCATGGTCAGGGATACCTTAATTTAACCTAGCTTTTTTGGTGTTCCTCCTAGAACTGGTAAACCGCACAAAAATACATCTAGTGCTCTGTATATGACATTGGATGGCTTTTCATTTCTGATGACCATGATTTGTAATAGCCACTATTATTTGCATAGCTCAGAAAGGACAGAAAAAAAGGGGGTGGCATTTTTATTGAGACATGAAGAAAGGAAAATGTTTATTTAGCCCTGGCTACTGGTATACTCTTCAGAACAGAGTATTTTGCTGTATTTTCCCTGTCTCCAGTTTACATACAGTACATGTGTTTTACACATATCCTTTGGACTATGGCAAAATCCACTGATCTTTAATAACTCTGCTTTTCCAATGCATGTTTCTGGCAATCTTATCTGATTAACTTATCCAGAGTTGTAATAACTTTACTGAAATTACGTATACAATAAATGTAGCCAGGTTTCTCTCTTACTGGGTGTGCTTCTACCCAAAATAGAACTTGCCTTCCTTTGGTATGACACCAGATACAGGTAGAGCAACACATTTTAACGTGTTTCCATATGTTAGCTGCAGACTTAGTCAAAATGAGGATGGTTTATTTATTTGCTTGTGCTCCCTTTTTACTGGCCATTTTTCTCTCTTTTTTATAATTATTTTTCTTTCCTGCTAACTTTTTGCACCAGTATTGTTGTTCATCACAGCTCTCCCCTCAGGATGTATCACAAGCAATACCTTTAGCTGGCTTTGGCCATGACTCAGTGAATCCCTACAAGTGTTGAGTAGACTCATATTTCCAACTAGTGAAGTACAAAGAAGTTCATTTTTGTTCTTTATAAGGGTTCACATCCTTCACAGGCATAGATTATATGAGACATTTTGTGATACACTGGCACTTTCTATGAAATGCTGTAGCATTATGTGATGCAAATAATAATGTTTAAAAGATCTACCTATTTAAATTATCAGATGATTATAAAGTTAATGCTGAATACGTGGATCCTTTTTATTTTACAGGTTTTCTTCAGTTTCCTCTGCTATTCTGAACTTTAATTTGCAGTGGAAACCAAGATGTTCTTTAGCTTGCTTAATCGATCAAGTCTGAGATAAGGTTATGCTTAATGCAGAAGTATTTGTATGAGAAGTTTTTAGTATAAAAGCAGACCAAATTGTGTACTGATTCATTTTGTCTCAATTATCAGCCTATAATTTGGTCTCGGTTCTTAATTAATCATGTTTGTGCTTTTCATTTGCCCATAAGTGTCTGTAGGATGGTAAGCACACTCAGACTGCACATCTATAGGGTAGACAGCAGCTGGAAGCAGTTTACTTATTTTATCAGTGATGGACAGGCTTAAGATAAGAATTCATTTTCTAGTTTGACTATTTGAAATCAGTGATGTTGTAACTTCATGAGATCAGAGTCAGGGTCTTGTCACTTAGAAAATAAACCACACTTACTGGATCACCATGGAAAACATAAAGGGAAGAACAAAATTATTCATACAGTGGTTACTCAGACTCCGTGCTGAAACTTAAAGGTGGAAAATTTTGAATCCTCTGACTATATCTTTTCATATTCTGTGGTTTTTTGTTTTAATTGGTCTTGCTAAACCAAGAACCAAGAGTGAGTTGGCTGCAGTAGAAGCATGTGGACAGTGCATTTTGAGTACATTTCTGTCAAACTTCTTCTAAATTCCATTTTGCAGTTTTAGCCAAATTCACAAGTTGTATAAAGACATAAATCCAGCATGTTTATCGGGAATAAGATCGGTCAGTTAAAGTAGCAGAATCAATAATGTGATTGTTCAAGTTAAGGTCTTGTGTGTCTTCTACAATAAGTCAGCTTGGCTGGCTATTTACCAGTCTACATGAACTTGTTTGTTGGGTTGCGGGGTTTTTACCTCTTAGAGCTTTTTTAAAATAGCTGGAATCAGTCTAATATCTGATGTCAGAAAATTTTGTTGTACGTCTACATCATGGGTAGAACACTGCAGTGTTCCTAAGTTTTCACTTAATATCTGCTTAATTTAAATCTCAATAATTACTCCAGGGAGTGATTCACACAGTAAACCATAGTTTATAGTGAACTCCAAGAAATAAAATTCCATTGCTACTTATTCAGAGAGGTTTGGCTCTCTTTAAAGCTTGTTTTAATGTTAAGAATGTGAGACTTAAATGGTGATGAGAGAAAGGAAAATAATTTTTATTGACTCCTACTAGAATACCTTAGGCTCTAGAATTAAAACTTCCTACAGCTCTAACCCATTTGGGAAGAGATTTTGTTTCCAGTAGCATCAATTTAAAGTAATATGCTTAAAGATGCATGATATTTCTGCACATCCACACCCAGATGGAAAGAAATTAAATTACAGAGAGGTATAACAGAGATATTAACATGGTTATGTGCATCTTTAGGCTGTCTGTAAGAATCAACTGTCACATTTAGGTTTATGAAATGCTCATAATCAGCGATGCGCTCTATTTTACACTTCATGCTGAGTGCCTCATATGTCCTAGTTACTCATCCACAATATAATTATGATTTTTTAAAAAAGAGAAAAAAGCCTGCTGAATTAAAGACAGAGTTGGAAATACTCCAATGTATTGCATTAATTTAGTTCAATTTATATGAGCATGTTTCACTCTGCTGGGGAGGTTAATTCACCAAGCTCCATTTCCTGCCTTAATCATCTACCATAAGGATATTAATATGTCGTATTAATGCCACACATTGCTACTGTGAAATTTGTGGTCCAGCCTCCAGCTCTAGTTTTTTAACAATGCTTGAGTTAATGGCATATCTATACGTAAACCTTTCAACTGCTTTTTTGTACATTGGTCATGATATAAGAAAGCGTTTCATCAAGAGGATTTGAACAGCGGAATTTGAACTGTCTGCAGTGTGCACACTGCTGCTGCCACGGTGGTCCGTGGTTGAGATCAGCAGCGCTGTCTGTCCAGTGGTTTATTAGCCACTCTACAGCTGGGAAATTTCCTGTCACATACAGCAGGTTTTTAAACTTCAGCAAGATTAAAAACTCAGTGTGGGGATATGAAGTTAACTGTAGGCCCAAATCAGGCAGTCACCTACAGCAGCCACACAGGGCCCGGTTCTGGGTGTGAAGCACCCTGAAGCACCTCTGGGGGCTTGAAAACAGGGTCACCTTTTGGGGAGCCTTAGCATGACAGAACTTTCAACCAAGTGTCAGAAGCAGCAGCAGAACAGTCCCGAGGGTGTTGCTGACTTACTGTTGGTATTACGGATAATCTCTTTTCCCTGCAAAGACTGTTCTTGCAGAAGGCAGAACTCACTACTGTGCTTTCTTTCCTGCCTCAGCAAGCCCTTCAGCTGTATGCGATGGGCCAGAAGAGGAGGACTACTGCTTTCTCTCCCCTCTTCCATCTAAAGAAGGCTGTGGCACCGCTTTGTCCATTGCTGCACACAGGAGCAACACTCATGGAAGCCACTGATGGCACAGCCTTCCCAAAATAAACAAGTCTACATTCTGCCTTCTGTACCTGCTAGTGTTTGCTTATTGTAAGGATTGTGGTCTAGGAAAAATGAACTTGAAAAGGAGCTGGAAAATGCCTCTTCCTCCTACAGGCTATCTTTCACACTGAGAGACTTTTTTACATAACTTACATGTTTTGTGGCAGAGCTTAAACTGAAGAGTCAAGTTTTTCTCTAAATTCACCTTTCAAAGCTGAGTTCCACCCCACAGCTGATTGTGCTCAAACACACACAAAAAAACTGGACTGGGGTTTGTACTTTGGTGGCTCCTCAAGAAAGTGAGAAGTTTGCATATATGAGGGTTATGAAGAACATAAATATCTGCTATTATGTGTAAATCCATCAAACCAGTGTATATTACACAGAGCTGAAGAAGAGGAGTGTGTCAGCTGGGAAATATTGATATTTAAAGCACTACCTGGTAACATTTTTCAGCACACTGTATGTTGTTGCTGTATGTAGGATGTCAGACATACTTCCTGGCTTTTTCATGATTCCTCTCAGGCTTTCAAATCACAGACCCAACTTCTCTGTAGATTTTCTCCACACGGTGGTATCTCAGAGAGCACTAACTTCGAGCCGGAACCGAGGAAGAAACTGTTGGACCAACTGGCCCTTAACTTTTAACAGAACTGTTTCTCAGTTCTCATGAAGTTGAGCTTGCTGCTTGCAAAGCTCTTTCTGGAATAGCTTGAAGCTGTTACAATAAATCACTTGCTTCAAAAATAGACCTTGTATTTAGAGTGGCCATGGAGCCAAGTTGCTCCAAGCACACATCATCCCCTCAGTGTATATTTCTGCAGCTCTGTTAATAGTTAATTTTAATTCTGCTATGCAGAAGTTATTTTCACTGGGGAAAAAAACCTATTAAGTTACTAAGCCTGTTTCTAGTCTGCATCATAAATCAGAGAGGTTACCTCACTTGTGCTACCGACCTGTGTAGCTTTGATTTTAGGTGTGCACAACTGGGCATGTCACTTTGCATAGATGATTAAGCATGTTGTAAGTCCCTGAGATACATTCTGTCATTAAAGATTTCAGATACTCATTATATATGCAAGTCTAGGGTACAAGTCTAGACTTCTTGTGCTTCACATGTTTAGTAAACAATGAATCCAGACTTACGGCAGATAGAAGTTTAATTCAGTTTGACAAAGAATCATCTCTAGAAAAAGCTATAAAAGCCTACCACATTATTTTTATAGTGAAATATGGGGTTTATTTCTAATTGCAACCTTAATGTACGCTGGCCCAACACTGTAATTTAAAGACATAACATAAAACAGTACCAACATGAAGTAATTTTTATAAGGAATAATATGGAATAAAAATGGTCAGAGAAATAAAAGTTTTTGCCTGGCCTAGTCTCCTTTATCACTACAGATTATTCTAACCACTGTAAGCTTGTGTGCCTGCACTGGCTGAGGAGTCATGAACAGGTATTTCCAAGCAGATTTGAATGATAAGAGGCCCTTTCAGAGATAGAATGAGCCATAACATAGAATTGATCCATGTATCTTCTTAGAAGTGGTCATTTCAAAGCCACGTTGGGGATGGCTGGGTGAGAAACTGAGACCAGAGAGCTGCTTCCAACATTTCCCTTGCTGAATTGCAGTGCCCTCCCTATTAAGGATCCTCATGTGGACAGTGCCTCTCCGGTGTATCAGGCTGTGCTTAAAACTCAGAACAAGCCTGAGGATGAGAGCGAGGACTGGAGCCGCCGCTCTGCCAACCTGCAGTCCAAGTCCTTCCGCATCCTTGCCCAGATGACTGGAACTGAGTACAGTAAGTTGAATGACAAAACATCCTCCTCATCCTGATTTTAGATTCATGTCTTTCCTTACTGCCCTGATATTGGCCACTGATGCTCAGGGAAGACGTCCAGGCTCATGTAGTTGTCAGCGAGGGCAAAGATCCTGGATGTAACTTGAGGGAACTCAGAATCCAAGTGAACAATCTCACCTTATGCTTTATGAAGAAAATTCTTTGATCTGCCAGAGGTCTCACCATGAAAGTATAACAGATTGTACAGTAAACAAGCACTTGGGACCCCAGAGTTATTCCTATTTACAAATCAAGTCTCTGCAGTGGAATCTTTGGATTTCCTGCAGCCTAGACATACAGAGCTGTCCATTCTTTAGACAAAAATGATAAACAAGTCATGTGTTCTGTAACGGTTTTTTATAGAAGTGACTTCTAGAGGTCAAAAGAAATCATGGATCACCATTTGTATGGAATCTATGGCTCTATCAGCCCTGTTACCTAAACCTAGATCTGATACGAATGTCACAGAGCTTTAACTTTGTTGCTTGTTGCCTATGGAAATGTTTTCATGGCTACCTGGTACTAACCTCACAGGTGGTTTCTGATCTAGAGAGAAGGCAGGCCAGGGCCTTTTCCCACATCAGGGGGAATATATTTAGTATTTCCTCCCCCCATTAATCTGCTGCTGCTGTCTCTCCTGCTTTGTACAAAACAGCAGGACCTCTCTGTAGAACCATTGCCTGCAGCTGTGAGACATTGCTAATAATGAATGGGAAAGTAGTTGTAATAGCTACTTTCCTGCTGACATCCTCCTTCCTGTCCCTAGGGAACCGCTCCTCTTCATGATGTTCTTACAAATTCCACTGCTGCAAAGTCAGCGTGAATGCACCTTCAGATATGCTTTTGATACATTTCTGCAGAATTTATAATACCATAAAGCCAATTCCTTTCTCTCTGTTTTTTTTAACTGAAACATTTTTTTCTACAGTGCAAGACCCAGATGAAGAAGCCCTGAGGAGGTCAAGGTAGGCAACTCCCTGTGAAAAATACAGCTTTCTCCTTCCTGATAACCCAATAACGTTTTAAAATGGCATTAATATGAGCTCCCTTTATTATATTTCTGTCCTACAGTATTCTAATACATTTACTTTAAAATCACTAAATTAAAATGCTGTCATTGAGAGGCATTTGAATGAGAAGGATAACAAATTAGCATGCTTTTAGGAAAAACGGTGCGAGATTCCTGAAGTGTGTGTTCAAATCTGAAAGCTCTCTGCTCATGCAGCTTTCCTGTACTTTGCTGGGTGTGTGAATGTGATGAGTTCCAAGCCCTGTGTAACTACTTGATTGTGTAAGCAGATAAAAATACGTAATGTTGTGATAGCACCGAAATTTGTGAGCAATTTATTTGGATGACCCTCTGATTGACATTTGATTTTCCTTAAATGATACAGTAAAGGATTTGTTTCCATACATAGTCATAATCATTAGCTTATGTTTTGTTTGGAATAAATATGACCTAAATTTGTAGAATATGGAAGCACAGGACTGCTTTTGCTAATGGAAAAATGTATTTGTTTCATGGGATGTATCAAAAGCATTGAAAAAGTGGATATGTTCAGAGATACAAAATGGAATTAAAGATTTATCATTATCCTGCATAGCCAGGAAATAGACGTATTAAAGATTCCTGTGTTGAGCTTAAAAACTGCAGTTGAATCAGGAGCATCCTGCATGCAAGCCTTACTTTCTGTTTGCGTACTTCAAATCCCTGTTTCACATTAGCTGCTCTAAGCCGCCGGCCGGGTTTGTGATGTGTTTGGTACTCAATCCACCTCCTCTTCTTTTTCTGTTTTATTTTTTTACTGCCATGTGGCTTCTTTAAAGGTTCTGAGCTTTTGATCACAGTGCAGGTTAAAAAGGTTGAATCAGTGAGAAAGATACCTGCTATCTTCCCTGTGAGAATACAAGAATGCTTTCAGTTGGTGTCTGCTATAAACCTTCCACTGCAGTTCACCCAAGTTCATGGCTGGGTGCCCGAACATCAGGCTTGACATTATAGCCCTGAGGGATTTATTTCTCCCCTCAAATGTGCAAGCCTAATTCTCATTACATGTATTGTGCATTATCTGTTTTGATGTAATAGCACACGTCCAAATCCGTATTATGATGGGATTTAAAGCATTGTGCTGAACTTTACAGTGCCCCATTCATGTCTGAGAGTAATATGTTGTTTTTAAGAAATAATCTTTCTAGGTGTAGTCTGTGGCTTTGGAAAATAAAAAATAGTGGAAACTTTACAGGGTATGAGATATGTTGACAACAATTATCTGATAACACATCAACACATGTAAATTGCACGATCTAGCCAGTGTAACTTCAAGCACATGAGTGTATACACTGTGCTTTGCACGTTTTCTGCAGTCTTTAGGTATCACTGTGTTATCCTTTTCTTTCCCCAGGACAGTTCTGGTTATGTTTAGGCACAGCTGAACAGGTTTGAGGTATGCATTGATAGTAGAGGCGTAAGGGAGCATATACAGGTACTTACACAGGGACAGTGCAGCTGGTGTGAGCTCTGGTGCCAGGAATGAAATGGGGTCTCCTTCATACCCCACTGACAGTGCTGGCACCATCTGGGTGCTTGATACCCACCTCAAACATTGGACACACTCCACTGGGGATTTGGCAGCAGGGCCCTGGCTGTGCAGGCATCTGTCACTGTGGCCTCAGGCAGGCTGTGAGTGATCTCTCTCTGGTGCTTTCTCTTGTCTCTTTGTGTCAGCTCCTCAGTGTAGCCAGAAGGAATTGCATGGAATGGTGATCAAGTTTCTTCCAAACACTTGGGAGTGGGGGGAGGAAAGATGTAGCTTATTCTTGGCAGAACTGTTTTACATCAGTATAGTCACTTTTAGATTGCTGCTTCCACCTTCATGACACATGTTCTGAACAAAACCCATAAACTTGGGAATCTTTGGGTGGCAGAAAATTCCTTTCAGTTAATATTAATAAGTGTGTTGCATGACTGTCCTTTGCTCATGCTACTGCTATTTTGAAGGCACACATGAGTATAACTTGCTATGAAAACTTTTCATTGCTGGTGTGATGATTGTTATGGAATATTTTCTGGAGAGATGGGATCCTTTTCAAGCCAGACAGATGTTTCTGAATACCTTTTCCTTGAATGGAGGGGTAATATCTTGAAAGCAGTAAGGGAGTTCTTGAATTACATGTCAGACCCACTGGAGCTGGTATATTCTGGTATAGCTGGAAAAAATGCCATCAGGAAGTTTCAGCTGGGAATACTTTATGTCTCTTGATTACCTAAAAGCATAAAAAATAGTTTGAGAAGTCCTACATCAAGACTCCTTTAGGACTGTTACTTGCATGACACTGTGTTATTAAGAACAAGATTTAGAAATATCAGTGAATTTGTTGGCATTTAGTCTGTTTATTGTTTTGTGCTTTCCTCAGCCTGAGGAGTAAAACCAGCCCAGTCTGCTCCTTTCTGTTTGGCTGGTTTCACTCTTGAGTTCCACTGCATTAACACAATTAATTGTCTTGTGTTTTGAGTGTAAATAATGAGGAAAAAATGACCTTGTTTGCAATGACTGCAAAAAGTTTTGCAAATAATGAGAACATTTCATTTTTCGTTCTGTTTGATATACTTCTCCTTGGCTGTGCTATCATCTCACATCTTCCTTCTTCCCCTTTTTATATACAAAAGCTGAATTTAAACTCTAGAGCGTCTAGAGAAGATTAAATCCTGAGAGGTGCTGAACATGGCTCGAGCACCCCAGTCCACAGTCAGGGGTGGCAGGAGGTGGCCAGTACTTCACAGGACTCTGCTTTGAAAATCCCCTGTTGTTCTGCTTTGTGACACAAATGACCAGAAATACCTATGCAAATGTCAACACTAATACTCACTAATTCTGAGGAAGCTATAGAAAAGTACTGCTGAAACCTGGGGCTGATGATCCTTGCAGGAAGGACAGCAGGTTATATATGGGCTGACCTGGGTCTTACAGAATGGAACATATTTGCGTTCGTTTTGCACTTGTATGAGTTAATTTTCACTGACTGCTCAGTTGTGTGAGATGGAGGGAAAAGCCAAGAGAAACTGCTGGGAGGAAAACAATGGGATTACACTGCATTTCTAGCAAAAGCAGCCCTGTAATACCAAGGACAAGTCAAAGAATAAGAAGTTATATCCAGTTACTTCTCAGAAATAAACAACTTTTTGTTGCAAAACCTTTTACACATGGTCCAAAAAGCATCACCCAGCCTTCAGTGCGCTGATTTGAAAGCTGAGGAAAAAATCCAAATAAATTGCCATTGCCCTAGTTGTAAGGCAGGGGAATGGTAGCCATGGTCCCTAACCCCTTTCTTTCTCCCTCCTTTCTTTCTTCTGTGTATGTGTGTCTCTCTCTGTCTCTGTCTCTCTCTCTCTTTCTTCATGCCACAGGGAGAGGTTTGAAACGGAACGTAACAGCCCACGCTTTGCCAAATTGCGCAACTGGCATCACGGCCTGTCCGCGCAGCTCCTTAATGTTAAAAGCTAAAGGCCCCCAGTGAGAGGGCAAACACAGAGAGTTTCAGTAACACATTCACTGCTGGCCTGAGCTAGAGCCTGAGCGTGCCCCTCGCGCAAACGTGTGCTGCTAGGCAGTAGGTTCTGTTGTTAGTCTGGTAGCTGTTCACTGTCGCCAAAGGTGAAATCATGATACAACCCGGGTCACGTTCTTCGTGATAAAGTAGGTTAGCTTGTTTTTCCTTTACTATCTCACACTTCAGTACACAGCAAAGCATCATTATTGTAGTCCCTTGACTTTAATTCTAGAAGAAAATTAGAGGGAAGTTATTGACAGTATTTCTTTAGGAGGACGAAGAATGAGACTTTCACTGTTTTACTAATGTAAAGATAATGAAGTAGGAGAAAGAAAGTTGAAAAGGAAAACTGATTGGCGTAGACTTTGCTAAATGTATAACACACTTAGTTTGCATAGTTGAATGATGCTGTTTGAAATAAGATATTAACAACGTGAAGTTATATTTCAATATATTATACTGGCAGAAGTCATTTACTTGAAACCATTGCTGTAAGTTGTGTGTTGGAAACTTTAATTTATCATTACATAAAAGTGAGCGATAGCTGGGATTGCTCAGGATCTGCAAGGAAATGACATTTTGCTAGAGGAGATTTAGGAGTGAGAAGAATATATCATACTGCTGGTGCACTGAAGCTTTTAAAAGCATCTTGTAAGTTTTAAGGAATATGTTGCCCATTCTGTATTGCTCTTGCTTTGACTCACATTTTTTTCTGTATATAGCAGCATGCTTTATCTGAAATAAAAGGTTTTAAAACTAAAATAATTATGTGCCTGTTCTACACAGTACTTTGTTCTGTTTTAAAACAATAACTGCTTCAACTGATTATTGAAATAAGGAGAACTTTTCTTTCCCAAATACAAAATTTTGTAAAGAAGCTTTCCATTATTAGCTATAATTATTATTGACCTTAAAGTTGTCTGAATTAGAATAAACCTGACAAAGCAGTTGAGCCAGGTACCTTTATCTGGTAGCAGTAATTCCAATCAAAGGGATTAGTGCATGAGATCAGATTGAAACTATTACAGTTTTTACTGCTTCCAAGCTGTCTCAGCAGTCCATACAAGAACCAAGTTCATTCAAACTCCCATTGTTTTATGTGCTATGGAAATAAGGAAAAGCTACTGTTCATGGAGAATTTTGCATTAATCAACCAAATACTGAAGTGTTTAAAGGGTTATCATACATATATTTAAAAAACCAATTCTTCAGTATTATTTAAGAGTACATAAACACTAATTCCTTTTAAAATGCATTTCACTTTTCTTAGCTAAATACCAGAGCACTTCAGGACATGCTACTTAATTCACAACCTGCATTTACATTTTTCTTAAGGGAACAGAAGCAGATTCTGGTCACACCATCCTATTAGTACCTACAGTAAACCAGCATCACTGCATGAAATAAGAGCAACATTTTAACTTTTCCTGATTGTTGCCAAGAGCAACCTTTGCTGAACCAAAGTGGTGGTGAATTTTATTTATGTATGAGAAATTTTGATAGAATTTAAAATATCGATAGGCAGTTAAGATTTTTTTCATAAACATAAAATGTGCCTAAGTAAAAAAACTTCCAGTTCTAATTTTCAACCAAATTAGATGTTTTTATGAATAAGTAGTAATACAGTCTCTTCACTGTAGTAACAATTGTGTATCCTTGATTTTTGATGAATATAATACAGATACTAGTTGTTTCCAAGAGTCCTAGTGAATGTGTTAGAATGAAAATGTCTGGATTATATTTCATTGTTTACACTTACTGTTATTTTGAAAGGTATTTTCTAATAATAATTTTATCAGATATGAAATTAATGGAGATTTAATTACGGAATCCCTCCCCTTAGCTCTGCTTCGGTGGTTTTAATGATAAAAATTCAGTGCATATAAACCATGTAATCATATAGGGAAATAGTTTTAATCCTTTTTCCTGTAGGATACAGAATGGACTCTAACACTCTGCAAGCTTGTAGAATGTCAATTCTTTATGCAGTTACAGGGGGGGAAAAAGCAATAGGAGAAAATTGTGACTATCTGGTAGCTTTTAGAACTTTTGCAATGTTAAAGACTTTTTGTGAAGGTGCCTTCATTAATCCATACAGCAAGATTTTTACTACAACACATTTCAACTGCTTAGTCCAGTCCCTTTTAAAAAAATCTCACAAGCGATGGACCTTTTGTATTAAAATGGCAGTCAAGTATTTCTCTGTCATTTCTTTTTTATATTTAGACTAGTAATTCCTCAACTCTTATTCCTCAAAAATCTTCCTTTATGTTGTTATGGCGATCTTCAAGTCCAGAAAATGAATGTTATGAATCTTTTTTTGTATAACTCTGAAGAGGCCTTGTTTTTGCTTCCCTAGGAGGGGCCAGACTTTGTCTGTAAGGTAGAGAAATTGGCCTGGATTTTTCCCTCTACTGCATATCATTGCTAGTGACAGTAACAAACTTGGGCCTGATAAAAAAGCATTAACAGCTTTGAAAAAAGAGTAGCTTTGTTCTAGCAAAAGTGCAAGTCTGGCTGATTATATTTTAGTATGTTCAGGCTTATCTCACTGTATATGGCTTCTGAGTGACCAAGCCCATTTTACAGGGTTTCCTGAGCACTTGCAGAAGTCTGCTGTTTCACACAGGAAGATCAGTCACGATTAATGCCAGTGAGGCTTAAAATAGGTTCCTGATTGAAGACTTGATGAGTCATGTAATTCTTTAAAACAGCACTGATGATAGTCAGGTGTATCTGTCCCACGCTGAATATATTTTGACCTGTGACTGCTCTGCTGAGCAAAGGACAATGGTTGGTGCCAATACGGTCTTCTAAATAACCTCCATGCCAAAAATAAAGTAAAACACAGGATGTGGATAGTGATATGCACCCCCTGCCCTTCCCAATTTGCCAGTAAAGCGTAGTGTTATAAGCATTTAATGAAGATACAGCAAAACTGATGCCAGTAGGAAATCAAAACCAAAAGGCCTTCCAGGTAAATCTGCTTGTCTGGTTATGGCACAGGGACGTGCTCCTTTTCTGCTGTGGTACAAGGCTGTTTGATCTAAACTAACCTGTTTCCTGAACCCTGCTGCCCTGCCTTCTGCTCAGACAGCCCCCCTGCCCTCCTGCAGTGCTTCATTTGCAGCAGAGACACTGACTGCATGCTGCGTGTGCTGACGGGACGTGGCTGCAGTGTGGCTTTAGGAGAGCAGCTGTGACAACTTGACCTCTCTTCCTCTCATGCATGACAAAACCACAAAGGGAGAAAGGTTCTGTGGCTCCTTCCCTTGCCTCCCTCTCTCCATGCCTGCCTGCACAGGAAGAACAGTATGTTTTTGCTAAGTAATACAGCAGTCACTTCATTGCAGTTTCTCTCTCATGATGCACAACTGGGTGGAGTATATCTTCCCTAGCAAGGAACGACTATTTTTGAGGCTCCTTTATCACTTTTGAAAAGTCCAACTCTTGCATATCACAGAGCTTTCTAAAACCTTACTCAGGGGCAGAAGAGGTGGCACCAATTTTTCACTTGTGCACTTGGGTTCCCACAGGAGTTGATTTTGCGGTTTCTTTAGCAGTGTTTACCATGAGCTTTGGTATGGTGCATGCACCAGATAATTACTTTCTTTAATCAGTTTGCCTTTAGTCGACAGCTTTCTGCAGGATACATGAAAAATAATTTACTAAAACTTGGTCTCCAGCTCAATAACATCCTTGTTCTGTGGCTGCTAATCAAAGCCATCTGACACCACCAAGACAAGCTAAGGCATCTTGATTTCCTTCTTTGGTTGGCCAAAATTACCAGTGATTAACATTGCTGACCAGCCCAATTGCCAAAAACTTCCTATCTGCTGCTCAGATTACCAGAATTGGTACTTTTCAAAGACATATGCTATCTTTCCACAACAGCCTGTGAAATAAATCAGACTTATCTAGGTAGATTTCTCACTTAAGAAACATAATAAAGAATAATAAGCACATCAATTTAATATCTTCTAATTCCCACTTACCTTTTAACACCTGAAGAGTGACAAAAGCGTAGGAATAGTCAAATAACTCAATTGTCTCCATGGAATTCTGAGTGAAAGCAGAAGAGAAAATTGATCAAATATCAAGTCTTTCTTCCCCAAAATACTCCTGGAAGTTCTATGGGAAAAAATTATTTAGACATCATAAATCCCTTGTTTCCAAGTCAGTTCCCTGTAGAATAAATTAGTCAAAGATAGTGACTGTAAGGTACAGCGAATCCACTTGAATGTACCCACTTAAAATTGCGTGAAGCTTCCAAATGCAATTAGAAAATACCATGATTCTTTTCTCAAAATAGTTCATAGAGAAAGTAATGCATAAGCTAACAGTGCCTGTTAAAGCTGAAATTAAACTTTGAGTGTGGGTATACTGACCTATATGTAGCATCTTATCTTTACCACCTCAGTCTCCTGCATGTTCCTGTCCACCACATAACTTTCGCATGATCAGAAATGAACATTAACTTTCATTCCTACTGTGCAGCCTTCAAAATTTTCATGTGCATCCTTCAGCTGATGCAGGTGGCTAATCAAGACACCGGTGCTGTCCTTCTCTCTGACTGCTCCCTTGCATTGCCTTCAGTCCAGCAAGGCAAAAGCAGTTCTAACATGCAGCAGGCTTCCCAGCAAGCCCTGTAACTCAGAGGCACTCAGTTGGGGTCTGTGGATCATCAGCCTGGCTCACAGCTTGGCTTAGGGTGAGCCAGAGCATAGCACTGGCACTGCTTCCTTTTGTTCTGCTTCTAAATCACATTAATGTCAGCAAAATTACCCTAAGCACTAATAACTTCCTAATAGTTCATTTCCATGTAAGCATTTGTTGTAGCCGACCCAGAATGTTATATGATTACAAATGAGAGAGAGGGAAGGTAAGCAAATCCTTAAGACAGCTTATGAAACAAAATTTAATCCACATTCTGAAAGAATGACAGCAGTTCTAATTCATACCACTTAGTTATTTGATTCAGGAACTGAACAGCACAGACACACTGCTGTGTTTCAGGGGCATTTTCAAACTTGGCTTAATGCCATGTAGAGGAAATATTAATTTTCTTATCATCAATGTGCACAAATTAAAAAGCAGGTCTAGATAAACCTACTCCCTGAAAGGCAAACCTCTGAGTTGTTGTTCTTTTCTCAGCTTCCCTGGAGAAAAGTGAAGTCATGATGAGAGAGAACGCTTCAGTGAGAGGGGGATCATTTCCTGGCGTACAAGTCCCAAACTTGTTGTGCATTGGTTTTGTCTGCAGTGGTCACAAATACAGACGGAGAGTTTGGATCCTGTGCTCAGGTGCCTGGGGGCAGATCCTGCACTTTACCAGTGGGACTGTAGAAAGCTAGAGGAAATCATTCAATTAAATCCAATTGCACACTTAAGGCCAAGATAGGGAATAATTATGTGAATTACATCCCAGCTCCAATTGCTACACACAGTCATAATTTTGCCGTCTTTGTTCTTACTAAAGTGATGTATTTCTCAATAAGATAAAATTTGAAATTGGAGTATGTATGCCAAATATCACAATGTAAACCTTGGGCAAGAGTTATCTTACCTTTCCTCGACACTGATGCTGCTGTATGTCCAGCTGCATTTATTCTGTGACTGTTACATTTAACAGCAACCCTGTAGATGCCACTAAAATGCATTCATAGGAGGGATTGGCTTGGGTTTTAGTGAGCTGCTTTGATTGAGTTCCATACTTCGTGTTGAGAATGAGTTGCTGGTTGTTTTCCACTGGATCTATGATCATGCTTTTCCTATTCTGTGGCACTGTCTGCACAAACCAGGGTGCCTTCTGTGAGAAAAGTATTTCCCTTTTTGGAAAGCAGACCTAGTAGGATATATTGCAATTGTTTTGGCGTGGGCTGCTCACATTCTTAACTATGGTGGCTGAAAAAGAGAGACTAGCTCTTCTACCCCTTTTTGTGTTCCCAAGCTAAAGTTTTAACTAAACCAGCATGATAGTCATCTTCTGTCCTCTCCAGTTAACTGCCTGTCACTTCTTTGTTTGTCTTCTGGTGTCTTTGTTAAAATAACAGAAATACAGCGTGGGGGGAAAAAAGGCAAGCAACCTCAACAGTCTCATAGTCATTTGACCATGGAAAAATTCTCAGCTGCAGATCCAGAAAGGTAGAAATAGCTTCACTGGATCAGAGGAGCAGTTAATCTAGCTCAGTGTCCAGTTTCCAGTAGTGTCAGTGTCTCGTGCCTTTGAGACAAAAAATGTTTGGAAGGCAATTACAAAATAGCTTTCACACAACTTTACTCCCAGACAGTCTGTAAGAATTTCTTTTGAAATTACTTTGTAAGCTCTACTTCTTAAAAGGAAATTTTATTTGTAGGCAAATATGCATATATAAATACAAGTACATGTTAGGGTGAAAGCTGTTGTAAGTCTGAGTAGTCCTGCAAATCCACACTATACTGCTAAAAAAACAGAATTTTAAATTTCAATAAATATGGACCCTAATAATATGTAGGTCTATTTCCTCTTTGAAAAAAAGACTATTGTATATCTGTCAGACTCTATGGAAGACTGCTGGATTCTCAATACAGTAAAATACTGATAAAATGAATAGATATATTTATTTAAAAATCTATAATCTCTCATTAAAGAGGGTTAGCTGGTATTTTAAATACTCATCTGGGGTTCAGGAGAGTTTATTTTAGTTCTTTGTAGTGCTGTGGACTTTCTTCTAGACCATGAACAAATCTATTTAGTTTCTCATTTGTAAAATTAGAAAAATAGTCTTGCTCCATGAGAGTATAGAGAAAAAACTCGATTGTAATGTTCACTTTTTGCTTCAGTACTGAAAGTGTAGTTGAAGGACCATGTGGTCCCTTGGGACACTTCATGTTTCTTATGTCACCAGGTCTTCATTACACACCATATGATTCTGTCTCCACAATGTTTCACTGGAGCAGAGCAGAGCTGTTCAAGAGAGGGAGTCTGGATCCATAACTATGAAAGGAGAAGGTAGATGGAAGGTGCACCACCTCCACATATCAGCTTGCCTGCTACATCTACATGTTTGGGAATCTTTTGTGTTTGGTTCCCAAAAATAAAGTAGAATGGGAAAGCATTCCAGCGCCCAGTACATACAGTTCAGATTTAACATACTCATTTATTGGAAACTCTCTGAAGATTCTCCAGGCTATTTTTAGGATCCAATAGCATGCACAAGTTTGGCTTGCAAATTAATTTTGCCTTCTGTTATTTAAACTATTGTAATTCTTGTTGGTGTGTGGGAGGGAAAGACTCCTTCTATAATTCCACTCTGCCTTTAGCACCGTATCATGTAGCATATTTTTATAGATGAAGACATTTCATAATTTCCACTGTATAATATACTGTGTGATTGGGAAGACAGTATATTGCATAAATAAGTCTTGTTTGAATACAGGTCCAGCATTTAGTGAAATCTGTGGGAGTTGCACTGTTCTCTCAGAACAGTCATTGACTGAGGCCCTTCTATCAAAAGCCATTTCAGTGGGGACTAAGAACAACTGCAAACAAAAAAAATTCCCCATAATAATTTTAAATCTCTCCCAGATAGCTCAAAACTTTTATCCACCACTGTCAGTTATTGCAGCAGCCTGTGTAGACAGGGATACAAACAGCTCATAATATTCTGAGCCAAATTCTTTTATGTTGTGAAGGTATTGACTTTACTGAGCCTGCCCGAGGGATGTATTTGGCTCAAAAGTAAAGTTATTTCTGCATTCAGTTAGCAAAAAATGTTTTGATTGTAAAGGCCAGAAATCCAATAGACTGTTCCTTAAAATGCAAGTATTGCCAGTCAGAGGCACATCTGATCTTGGGCCTTTCTTCTTGGTAGCCAAATGGGAATTACTCCTATTGACTGGGAAGAGAAATAGTTCCTGGAAGCAAAACCATGAAGAAGTGTTATGTGCCTTTGAACTCATTGTTCCCTTTACTCTCTGCCTTTTCCTTTGTTTTGTTCTGTGGAAGTATTTTTACTATACTTCTCTCTCTCTCTTTTTAACCTTCACAACTCCTCTGCCATCGTCACTCAACGTTATCCAATATTGTACACTTGGGGAAAAAGCTTTTGTGAAATCCCGACCTCAGAATGACTGAGTCAAGTGACGATTTGTTTGCCTTGTACAGTGTAGCCACAGCTTTTGGAGCAGAAAAGTTTGGATCAAATTAATTGTAACAACAGAGGCTTAGCACTGCTTCAGCCTGACCCCAACTGCCTGCCTTTTGGTCTTGGCTGTAAATTCTCATAGAGCATTTGGTAACAGTGGAGATAAATAATGCTGCCTTTTCTTTCCAGGCTGTGGCCATATTCTTTAACATTGTTGCATGATTATGGCTCTTGGTAAATTAACACTTCCCACACATGCGCAGTCTCTAATCCATCCTCCTGCACCTTGTTTCATCCTGGCTTTCCTGTGGCTGGCGTTGCAGTGAGCTCACAGCGTGGTTGCCGTAAAGACAGTGTTTGGTTTCTCATTGCTTCAGAGTGGTGAGCCATCGACCTGGTTGGGGGATTTCTGTTCAAGGCAGGCCCTTCCCTACCGACCGCAGAACGTCTTAGTCAGACGCATCTGAGAGGCTTTTCAGGTCAACTTCTGGGTTTCAAAACCTGGCTTCAATTCATATAGTTTAGGGTTGTATTTTAGTTGGAGGTTTTAAAAATTTGTAAAGAACATCTATGCCCAAGCCTTTGCTGATCTAAACTGCATTGGTTTTTATAACTTTATAGGAACTGAACTAAGGAAAGAATATGTGACTGAATATATATATGTAAATGTGTAAGCACATAAACACATTACTGATAATAATGTAGAAAATATAATAGCCTTCCAAACATAATATAAGTTAATGATTGGAGCCCAGCAAATCCACATAAAGAAGTGCATGTATTCCTTTTTTATTTTCAAAGGACGTTTCAGAAAGAAGGTTCATTTGGGTAAATGAGGACATTTTCTTTGTGGTTTGTAATTTCAGATCCCACTTAATAAAAGTGTTCTCATTTGGCATATTTCAGCTTTAAACCTGTTGAAATTTCAGCACAATTCCTTAAATAGGAAGGGATGCAATCACCCATTAAATTGCTAAATAGCGAGACCGTCTCAATTACTTAACTAACTGGATTTCAAACTTAGGTGTTTAAGGCTAATGGATTCTATTCTTTGTTAAAATAATTGTGTCTTAAATTTTACAGATAAACAATTGCTTGCATTTAAACTGATCAGTTATTTTTTAAGTGTGTATCTGTGTTTCCAGAGTAACAGCCCAGTTCTCTATCAGTGAAACTGGGGCTGACTTAATCCTCACTTCAATGAAGGAATGATTTCCAGTTGAAGGAATTGTTAATGAAGGAATTGTTTCTAATGCAATTTAAGTTGAGAAAACTAGTATTTGGATAGGGCAGAGAATTTTTAAGTGATGCCACACGTAAGAAATCCTTTTTGCATAAGTCTTTGTTAACCGTTTAACTGCTTATCACTTCAAAATATCGGGTCCATGAGGACTCCCCACCTCTGATTATTTTTACTGCTTGGATTTGGCATCTAAATATGTTCTGCTGGAATGTTACGGAATCCTTTTTGAAAAGGGAACTTACTAAAGTCAAAACTATTCCTGAAATTATATGCACACATACAATGTCTAAATTGTAACTGTTAATTTTCCTTTTACTTTATTATTGAAACAAAGTTGTTTGCAACTGATAAGCATACAGCAAATTTGTTTATCTAGTGGTTTTCACCTGGAAAGCTGAAGAGGTTTCTCACAACTGTATTTATGAACAACCACTCTAGGATGCTTTTTGCAACCAAACATTTCTCCTCAACCCATGTTCTTTTTCCCTGGCTGTTTTGGGTGGGGGTTTTTTTGCCACCACTGACAATTGCATGTATTTCATACTGTATCCCCTCCTTTCACAGAGACAAGGAAAATGTTGCTGCAGCATCAGAAAACAGGTAATGTTTGCTGTGTTTGATTTATTTCCTGTTAAGAGTGTATCTCCACTTTCTCCATATTGTTCTTACCTCAAAAACCATGAAATTTGTACACTGTTTGAGCAGATGATGAAGGTAGAACTTTCAGCTAAGTTAGGCTTTTCTTTCTAATGCACTGTGATGTGGGACAGGTGGGGATTGTGTTTCTCATAACTTACAAACCTGTAAAATAAGAAGTTTTTAATCAAATATTCTTGAAATGGAGTACTGTCAGTTTGTGATGGAGTTTTAAGAACAATGTCCATTTTAAACTTTGTCTAGACTGTTCAAGATGTTTTTAAAATCTAAATAAGATTATCTTTTAAAAAACATTTATATCGGATCTCGATTGATCCTCAGTGGGTTATGAGGTTCAAACAGTCCCTCTTTAAGTTCTTTCATATTGAATTGTTTTCTGCCAAAGTATCTCAACACATTTTGCAGTTAAATATAGAAATATGTTGTTTTCTATTAGTTTATTTATTAAACACCCAAGGACTGACACACAGGTACTTCTTGACTGAACCTGACCAATTATTTCATGGAGCAAAGAAAGGCCTCTTACTAGTGAGGCCATGAAAACAATTTCATCCCACTGTTTTTCTCTGTCTTGTTGATTCCTGCCTCAGCAATATGCAACCACCTTTTATTTTGGGTTTTTTTTAAGATTGCTTATGTTTGAACAAAGATTGCATAGAATTAATATCTGAGTGCAAGCATTATTTATTAATAATGACATAAGCAATGGCAACCAGCACTTGCACAGTTGGAAAAATTGATTTTTATTTTTAAATAATTATAAAAAAGAAGGAAATAAACCCCTTGATTCGTGAATATAAATTAAATTGTAAAGAACAAGCAACACATGTTAGCATTTCACCAGCAGTTTCATTTGTGAAAAACCTTCTATAGGACTATGTAGCTGCTTCACTGAAATCTCCTTTTCTTTTAACTATTATTTTATTTTGCCAGGAACAATTTCTGATACATGACTGGTGTTATTGTCCTACTATGTTGCCTTAATCTTGTGTGATCTGTCATACCACAGCTTTTCTCCACCTCCGTTACCATCACAGCTCTGCTTATTTTGATATTCATAGCATTCATTTCCAGATTTAACAAAAGGTACCTTTTATAATTTGTCGAGCCTTTCCTGGTCTTAAGCAGTAATTAACAAATGAACTACCAAGATCAGTCATTACTCCATCTGCATTACCATTATGATCTCCAGCTCCGTCTGTGGCTGGAATTCTGTCTTTTCCTCAAACCCCTGCTGTTACCTGAGAAATGCCTCATTTACAAAGGCCCTTGTAATCTCTGTTACCCAGGCCTGCAAGTACCACGCATGTGCCCCAGTATGTGACCTCGAATATTTGGCATCCTCCTAAATCATCTGTCAGGGATGCCAACACTGCCAATGCTCAGCCAGTGGCCTCCAAGGGGTCTGTGAGGCTTGGAGCGGGTACAAGCCAGGGGGAGGCCGGTTTTGGCCAGAAAGCCCCTCTTGCTTCATCCAGTAACCAAAGGTACACTGTGCCGTGTAACTGCGTAACTGACCCGGTTTGGAGCTTTGCAATGGTTTGGTAATAACAACCTCTAACTCCTTCAGAAGCAAATGCCCATTGCTTCGAAGGCAGGTGTCCAAGTTCTTCCAGTTCCAGCAACTTCTGGTTCATGTGGGTGTTACATTTTCTGTGGCTCTCATAAGGATCACACCTACAATACAGAGACAAGTCATTAAGCATCTTCAGCAGAGAAACAGCAGCTGGTATTTCTGTATTTAAAGTGTGCTCCACAAACATTCCCATATTCAAATGTAAAATCCTTCCATGTTACAGCTGTCTCTAAACACTTTCTCCAGCATTTTTTTTTTCTACAAATGCTACAATAACAGATTCTTTTCTCATATCCATTTTAATTTTTGTTTTCTATATTTTTGATTCTTTACAAGTGATCTGTTGGAGGATTAGAAACACAAAAGCCTTCATGCATTACATAAAGGAGACTAAGTGTTGTTTTAATAATCCACTCACTGTCATTTGGACAGAAAGTCTCAGAACTTAGGACTTTACCGAGAGAAAAAAGTATAATCTCCACTTACATTTTAAGTGTTAGAGTGCATTTGTTGCTGTGTTCTCATTATGGTTGTTAACCATTATTATCCTCTTAACCTCTACTGATCTGTGTTCCTTTTCATGAGTGAAAATCAGCTGAGAAGAGATGCGTGTTTTCATCCACCTAACTTACTTTTATGTTTGTTACTGCAAATATGAAGATGTTTGATTTTTTCAATTTCTTTTGACATACAAAGTACTGTAAAGATTTAAAATCTACAAAATGATTGTATTTAAAAACCAACCAACCAACCAACCAAAGAACCCTCTGTAATGTGTCATAATGAAGCTTTTGCAATAGATAATCGCTATTTTATAAAGCAGCACTCACATTTATCAGTTTTTAAAATCCTTCTGCACTTGAAGGACTAAAGCGAAAAATCAGACTAAAAAACTAGAGGAGGAGGAAAAAAACCAGTTAGGTCATTGTATATGACTATATAAATAAAACTATTTAAAATTTATAGTTGTTAAATTAAAACCAGTCAAGTTAGTCTTGAAGTCTGTCTATAAATCTGTTTCAAGAATGTTACCAACTGTGTATAATTTATGTAACCAAACCACTCTGATTTTTATGGTTATATCCACTTCACTTATATTTATTCCAATTCCTTGTTCTGATAATTAATATTTTCTACCATGAAGGAAGGTAAGCAAGCCTCTAACATTTTAATCACATAAAAAGAAATATTACAAACACTGTGCAAGATAAAATTTGTTTGTATTTCTTTTAAACTTTAAAAGATATTCTAGTATGTTTGCATTTATTTCATTTATATTGGTTTGTTCCATTTAAATCTGTCTCCACACAGGTCCATGTCCACACATACAGATTGATTTTTTTACTTTCTTTTCAATATTTATCACTGAATATGTATTTTGATTAACATTTTGGAGATTGTAACAATTGAGTAAGTTCACTGTTTTCCTCTCTTCAAGGTATGAAGTCTGGAATCTTTTAAAATCTGTAGCAAATTCTCTTTCACATCAGTGCAAATAGATAAAACAGGTGAAATCCTAGTTTGTGTTTAAGACATACTTTAAGTTCCATTTTTATGTGCAGCATGGTTTCAATCCTTTCCTGTCTGCCAAATCAAAGATATGTAAGTATGTAAGATGAAAACTGTGACTCCACAGCTTTTAACGGGGTAATTCTGGTACCCCCTGTGGCACAGGGAAAATTTCACAGTATTGAAATTCAGTAACAGATTAGCTGTGATGGATAATGCACAGCTACATAGGCTGTGTAATTGGTAGCCTACTAGCTAATTGAAAGAATTTACATCATAAAATGCATCAGGAGGGAAGAACTCATCTGAATCTGAAATTCGTATTAGGATGGAAGAACTTCTGCAAAACTGTTGCAAAACTTGGTGTAAGGATTTGAAACTCAGAATTGCAAACTGGATGATTATTTTCAGGAACTTACTTATTAGGTACATAAATGTAGATGAAACTCCATAAGGAAGAAAATACAGATTTCCTGCTTTTGTTGTGGGTTGCATTCAGCTTTGAGGTTTGTGGGTATAACAACCAACTTCTGTTTCAGCTAATCAAACAAAATATTCAGCTGAATTAAGACACCGTCATCTAGACTTTTGAACTATAGAAGAGGAGGTCAAGGACAGGGGAAACAGGACAGTCCCTTCAACAACAAGGAATATCACAAATTCAGAAGTACCAAGCACCCATTCTAGGTCCTGAGGAGTATAACTTGTCAAATCAGCGCTTCTGAGAGAAGCAAAAGAAAATATGAGATAGAATGGCTGAGAGAGAGAAAAATTTGCACAGTGGATGGTAAATCTGCCCAGGAAAAAAAGCTGAGAGAATGTTGGAGGGCTAAGGCTGGCTGAAAAAACAGCTGTGGAACTGTAAGGTTTCTTTTGTTACTTGATACTTACTGTACACATGTAGGAGTATTTTGGGCATTCTTTGTACCTTGAGCAGGAGAATCACTGAATTCCATCACTCTGATAGGAGTAATTTGTAAGGACACAGGGATGTGACAATATACTTATGAGATAGGTCTAAAGAAGTAGACATATATCCATTATTTTCCTAGGCAACTGCTAAAGGACAAGACAACTATGTACAGTGATGCCCTGGTTTTTTCTAAAAAGACTTTGCTGCATTTGTCTGTCTGTAAGCGATGAGTAATTCTCAAGTTTGAGTGAGGTGATGGAATACATTAGTAATTCAGGAGGTTACTTAAATGGCCACAGGATACAAGACTAGATTATTACCATTCATTTCAATATATTTGATGAAATTTATCCATGCTCAAAGACTTTGTGACAGGCTCTTCACAACCATTTCAGTCCTGGGTGCCACATTTCCTACGACTGGCATCAGTGGGAGCAGGACTGAAGTGCTGTTTAATATCTGGGGTAAATTTCAGTCAAGCAGGACCAACATTGCATTGCAGTCTTAAGTGCACAGTGGAAAAGGCTGAACAAATGTCTTTTTTTTCCTTGCATAATTGTGCTTTTCCCTCAGTAACCCAGCCTGCTACTATGTTTGCAGCTGCAGGTTCAAACATAGTAGGTTTTATGCTCTACGTGTAAATGCACGCCTTCTTAAGATGCTTCTTGTTTTATTTAGTTTAACTCTAATTAGTACCCCTGTTGAGCATGCCCCGGTGGCTCCCAGTTCTGCTGCTCCTGCACCACACGCTTCAGCACCTCAGCCTGCTACTGCTGCTCAAAACACAGCCAGCCCGATGACAGCACCAGCCACCACCTCAGTAGTGCAAGAGTCTTTCTCCTCCTCCTTCCAAAGGTAATGCTCCATTGCTTTATACCCCCTCTGGCTTTGGAAATGCTGCATACACATTCTTAACTTAAGAATGTAGTATGAAAAGCTGTAACCTGGTTTATATGCTTTTATAATGGGGGGGAAGGAAGGGGGGAGGCTGGGGTATGTTGTTCATGTTTGCATAGACCTTGCAAAATAAAAGTACCGTAAAAATGTAACTTCATTTTCAGAAAGCAAGTCTAGGCTTAAAATTAGAAATGTTTTTACACCACTTGTAATAAAACCAAAACAACTCCTCATGACAGTTGCGGCGAATGAAGATTCTTTTAATAGTGTTTCTGCAGTAGGACAAGAAATGGAAAATGAGAAAATGTCATTTACTCACATGATTGAGCTAACTGTATCACAGCAGGTATCAGTGAAACATGGTGGACATCTTATAATTGACTTGCTCTGTAAGTTAAATCAATTAATTTCTATTAGATTTTTCTAATCTTTTCTTTCCTAATCAGAATTAGCCTTAGAGCTGAAGTAAGTTTCAAGGACATGCATTCCTAACCCTTGTAGCACAGTGGGATTTACAGTTGTATATTAAAAGCTGCCAGACAGCTTGGGAGGAAATGTGTGGGATTTACACAGCTGTCACTAACAGTACAGTAATTTTGGAGATAGTAAGAGTGAATTCTTTTAGTACATAACATTCTTTTATCTTTGGGTTTTGCTACATGAATATTCTAAAAATACGTATATTTTAGCATGCTTTAAAAATGCAAGGAAAAACACACTTCCAGTAATATAAACTATTTTAAATAATTGAGACCTCAGAGGTATTATATTTTAGGTATGTATAAATGGAATTGGAAATGTTCTCTTGGCTCTGCTTCTTGATTAATTTTTGCTAGTTGACTTGCATTATGTATATATACCAACTAATTAGTTTCTCACTTTGGTCAGTTTTTACCTAACCATGACCTACCAGAATGCAGTGGTTTTATTCCAGTGCAAGAAAATCAATCAGATAGCAAAGGAGATTTGAATAAGATATTATGCTCTAATTCAGAACTGGCCTCTTGAGGCACTTCCACATGAAATAATGGTAAGGTTTAAGTAATTTTTATCCCTCAGTTGAAACTGTAGCATGAAGAACATGTATTACCTAGTATCCGCTTCAAACAAAAAATAGCCTCTACTAAACTAATCATTCCAGTGACTTCTGTTTGAGGTAGGACAATCTTCTGTCTAGGAGTGCTTGCATAGTAAAATCTTTATCTTGTGTTTAGACTCAAACATCTTCAGATCTTTCGGATAAAAGCATGTATCATTGACAAAAGTCCTGTCCTGTAATACTGTCTTTCTTGGTTATTGATAGAGTCTGGTTTTAAAATTTTTCCATAATGTGTGCATTTTGTCTTGTGTTCTGTAGGAATGTGCTTGGTTGTGCTATTCTGTCAGTCTGCAGCTGTATGCTACAGAAAACCTGTTCCTGGTAACTATGCAGCAGTCTTCCTGCATCTGAATCCTGCTGGAGCTTGGTTCTGATGTCATGATTTGTGTCCCTGTTACATCATTTTGTTCATGCTTTTATGTGTCTTCTGCAGAGTTCTTGCCGCCCCCAGCTCTCTTTCCCAGCCTAAGCCTTTCCATGGGCCCAAGAACATGTCATTAGCAGCTTCCACTATTTCATCTGCTATCTCATCTCAGTCTAGGTATATCTGTAAAGCTCTTTTCTTTTAAACTAATTTGTTTTGATTTTGTATTATGCTCTCTCACATGAGGTTTTCAGTTTCTGACGGGATTGACTTGGCAGAGACCACTGAAAAGCACGACGTGTTTAAAGGAATAGCCCCTTCCTTATCTTCCGGGTGCCAACCCAGCTAGGAAACAACCAGGTTTTAGATGTAGGATATGTGACCACAAGGTCCTCTTGGAACAGAGGTATTTCACTTGGTCGGTTTGTGCTGCTTTTGCCATCCTGAAATGAAAATATTTGTCTAGAGACACTGGGTGAAAATGATGGACCTTTTTTTTTTCTTGGCAAAAACACAGGATCACAGGAATCACTAGAAAGAGAGAATGCTGCTGTCCTGCCTCACTTCCAAGCCTTTTCACTGCTTTCATACCATTTTAACAATACTAACAGAGGAAAAAGCTGATCTTAAGACTCATTTGAGCACAGTCTTCAGAAATAATGAAAAACTAAATCAGCAAAACACTCGAGCTTGTAATTATCCATATGTCTCTTACCTTTATATAAAAAAAAGTTAGGAGTTACCCAAAGGTGATATTTGAAATGGGCAAAGTGCACAAGTTTGAAGGCCAAGTATGATGGTCTTTCTCAAGAGAATCACAGAACAGTTAAGTCCCTGGCACAGGTAGTACTTAATTGCAGTTTGGTTGGCTTCACGTCACTGAAACCAATGCAAAAATGAAATAGCTACTGAACAAAACATCAGAAGAGCTTTCAGTTTTAGGATGTAAACATGTCTGTTCACAGCCATGGGAATTACATAGGGGAAGTGATTCCAGTATGGATCTGACAAAACATAAGAAATGAAACTAACTGCTGGTGAGTGGAAGTACACCAATTGTAACTTTAGTTTCAAGAAGCCTCTTGTACTCAGGTAAGGTTCCTTGCCTTCTAAGCAATAATAACTGCATATTTGAGCTTGATTAAACACTGGCATGCAAAGCCTATTATTTCTTCTGGGCTAAAGAAGAGACTTGATTTTAGGGTTTCTCTCAGCTGAAGACTGAAATGTCTCCATCAGTCAGAAGATGAAATTAAACGGAAGCTTTGGTGACTACTCTGGCCAGACAGAGCACCATCTATTCGTGTTTCACCAGTCTACATCTTAGGACCCATCTAAATCTTTCATAATAGCTATGATTTCATTCCTGCCTTGGAAATCATGGTATCATAGAATGGATTGGGCTGGGAGGGATCTTAAAGATCATCTAGTTCCATGGGCAGGGACAAGTTAAGCAGCAATTATGCATAATGTACACATAAACAGCTAATAAATTACTGTAAAAATAGCCAGTACTTGCTGACACTACTTGCATGTCTGTTGTAGAGCTAATCTAGTACTGTTTCTTGATTGAGCTTTTTTCCATTTCCCTTAAATTTCATATCCATTTAATGGGAGAAGGGAAGCAGTGTGAGGCCTAGAAACCATATAAATTCATTTGTATTATGTACCAATATGGACTAATCAGTGTGAAATAAAATTTTAATGGGTAAGGAGGATAAAAAGATGACCTTGAGATACTGAGACATTTGAATTGAAAGTAAATTAGTAAATTAGATTGGCATGGACCATTGCTCCTTTTCCTGCCCCTTTGAAGGGAAATGGGTTGTCTGGGGAGGCTGTGTCTCCATTCTTGAAGGTTTTCAAGACATCTCTGGCTAAAACATGGAGCAACCTGGTCTGACCTCAGAGCTGGCTTTGCTTTCAGCAGGTTAGATCAGATTCTTCCTTAGACCTCTTCCAACCTCAAAGATGCTGTGAATCTATGGAAAAACAGCTGTCCATTTCAGAAAGCAATGCTTTAACCAGACTCCTGAAACCTCTTGCTGGCACCTGGCAATTATTTCGGTCACAGATAAAAGATCTACAGCATATCAACTTTATACACGGCTGCTTTATCAGTGGATGGCACAAGTGTGATGCTGTCATCTGCTTCCCGCTGTTACCAACAGGAAAATGTTGCTGTCTTTGCTTCAGCGAGCCTTGGGACATAAGAGCAAATCAGAGATATGTAGGACCTGTAAAAATTTGGTTCTCTGATAATCAGGTACAAGAAGCAAACTCTGGTTGGTTGGTTGGTTTTGGATGGCTGTCTTGCAGCTGGAATAGAGTCTTTATCTTGGCGCACTACTTCCATGTTTGTTTTAAAACAGTTGTGTATTACAGCTAGTGTATTCAAACACAGGGGACTAAAACTGGCTTCTAAATTAATTTATAATTCAAATTTTTGAGCATCTGATAGTTTTCATTTAGAAACCAAGCAATGCTTTAGCATGCCAAAATACAGACCTAAAAATCCAATTTCAGCTTGACATATACCAGAGGAGTATTGAGCATTTAATATAATTTTATTTCAAAATAAAATATGGACGACCTTAGTTACGATACTGTTTTACAGGATGGGGATATTCTCGGGTAGATGAGGCTGAGATTTTACCACCATTATTCCAGTGTTTGGGGTTTTTTTTACCTTCTAGGTGCTTTAAAAAGATCCACCAAGAAAACACAGGAGGATTTCTTGATCAATATCCTTAACTATTTAAATCTGATTTTAAACTTTGGTAGATCCAGTTCTATAGTGACTTTGCTTTTGTGAGCCTATGCATAACACTTAACATGAGTAAAATCTTCCTTCCTAAACAGGAGTGTTTTTGAAGTAAATCACTAATCTTTAATTGATTGTGTTACTCTTACTTTTACATCTGCAGTGAAATCTGACTTACTGCTACCTGTTCCACTTACAGTCTTACTTAAAAGAAGCAAGCATAGCATGAGAGTTTTAAATAAGCTTGAAGTTCTTTAGGGCTGGGTTATTCCGTCCAGAGGGTTAAAGCAGGGCACCCCATGAGACAGCACTCTGGGAATACAAAACCAGGAGAAAAAATAGAAAGAGTTTACAATTATGGTTTTAGAAGTCAAATGTAGCTTCTGATCCTGAGATTTTAATCCAAACACTGTGTCCATGGTAAAGGGAAGAAAAACTCCTCTCCAGAAGTCAGGAAAATAACTGGCATGAGACAGGCTCCTGGTGATTCTGGGAAGTGTGGGATGGGACTGATGTCATGTAGCCCTGCGCTGCCCTGCAGACAGGAGCTCAGTTCATTCTGAATCCTCGGGTTTTTCAGATCATACACTCAGCAGGCTTTCAAGTACTTCCTGTATTTGCATAAATGACTCATTTATGTTCTGAAATTACGCTGTTTCCCCAAGGGAAAAAAAAAATCTACCTGTTTACCTAAGACTCTGTAGCAGTAGAAGGGTTCTGCAAGGCAAAAGTTAAATGTGGTGGGTTGATGGTTTTGCTTCAGCTATGCCAGCCTGTCCTTTCTGTGGGGTTGTCCGAGCTGCCTCATAAGCTGGGGCACTTCCCGGATCTTTGGCCTCTGGTTCATTCGAGGTTTGCTTTTCAGATTTGATGCAATTTAAACTTAGGACATTGGGGGAAAGTCCCTCATATTTATTTTTTGTGTTAATAAATATAATTGGGGTTCCACAATCCAATAACAAGACCAGATGAGAGTGACTTATGGAACAATGTACTCAGCTCATTGACTGATGTTACCACTCTTCAGGTTTCACTGTGATTCCCAGCTTAAATAAGAAAACAAAATGTAATGTCATACTCATCTTACATGATTATCAATATGTACATGTTGTTTCCTTTAGCACTTAAGAGCACTTCTTAATCATAGGAAATTCATGGTAGGACAAGATATCCCAATCTTTCGTGAATATTTTTTTTAAATACAACTTTTGTCTCATTTTAGTTTCAACCGGCATTCTTCCACCTCCATCAGCTACCAGTCAAAGCAGAGGTATAAAAATGTTTTGTGCAACTATTCTACCTTAAAAGCACTTAACAAACCAGTTTATTGCTACTAGTAGGCATCTAATGAAACGTTAACGTAAAAATGATCTGCTTAGAAATATTTACTCTCTCTTTTTCTGATAACTAATAGTTTTCAGGGCCGGTATTTAATTTGCTGCCTGTCACATGCCATTGACTGCTACAGATAAATTCAATCAGGTTGCTTTCACTGCTTTTTGAGATGCCAGTGCTTCCTGATCCATTAAAGCATCTTTGATCCTTACAACATCTTTTTATTCTTTCTTAATTTCCTTCTTTCTTTCTAATTTCTTTTTTTTTTTTGGTTCTTTTAATCACATGCTATTTCCTTTTCTTCTACCAGCAGAAATTCTGATAAATCTTTAACTTCACTAAACCCTTAATGATGTAGTGTAACACTTTATTTCTCTTTGACAAGCCTTCTTATCTTCCTTATTGTATTTAATATGCATCGTACACATGTAAAAGGGTTTAGTACTTCTTTTAATTTTGCTATGATTTTGGTACTATGAATGGGGGTGGAGGGTTGGGGGGGTGTTTCTGTTTTTTTCAGCTTCATTTCCCTGAACACAAGGAAATCTGTGGGATGGTTTTACCATGATATTACACTTGGGAAACACTTGAATTTTGAATAACCATTTTTCTTCATGACAGTCTAAGTATTACTAATCTGGTTCAGAACATCTTTATTTATTTTGTGCATTAAGAGGGATTCAAATGAGTTTTTCTAACCACTGGACCTGTGCACCTGGGAGTAGACATTCTTGACTGGACAACATTTCCAGATTAAGCCTTTATGACAGGTTATTTTAAAACCTTTTAACTCCCATTGTAAATATTGGGCACTGAACAGTCTACTTTACCCTGAAAAGCAGATTTTAAAACAAGGACAAGTCTTTAGATGGTGTGTTTAGCTGATGGCATTTTTAAAGCTGTGTGGGAAGCCAGTGTGCCCGCAGTGTCCGTGTCCCTGAGCTATGGCAGGAGCAATGGCCTCTGTGCAGTGACCCCCAGCACAGTGCCATCTTAGGCACCGCAGAGGAGGTATCATCAGGAAAGAGATGGTAAGAATGGAAAACAGAAAGGTTTACTGTGCTTAGAACAGCTTTGGCAGGTACAAAATCACAGCACGGTTCACAGCAGAATTTACAGTGAATACAAACCCACTGAAATAGTTTATCTTGGAGAGTCCTGTTCACTCATGGTATAGTGGACCCAAATCCAGCCCTAAGCCCTAGAATAGGTACAGAAATAATTAGCTATAGCCATTGTAGCAATAGCTAAGTTTCTAGGTCTTGCTAAATAGACAAAATAAATTAGCCTGAGGCAGCAGGGCTATGCAAACTAGATCTATAGCAGAAACACTGTCAGAGCAGCAAAAAGCTGTGTTGTGAGGACAGCTTTATTTTGTTCAAAACTGAAAGTTTCCATTTCTCAGAATGTTTTTTACCCGTACTGGAAGAAATCTGCTGGGTTTGCTGTGTAAGACTGTGAAGTGTTTTCTCCAGACGGCATCTGTTTCCACTGTTAAAGGAAGTAAAGTCAAGATGGACCAATAGCCTGGCAAAGCTTCTTTCCGTATGCTGACAAATGTTTTCCTATAGACAAACCCACTATGGAAATAACTCCTAAACTGTCAGGGCGAATAGACAGGGATCTGATTCATAGGGAGAGTGAAACGGAAGGGAAAAAGAAAGCAAAGCTGTGTTTTCAGGGTGAGTAAGAACAATGTTCTGTAATGAATAGGTTTTGCTTACTGCACGTCTCATTTATCTGTTGCTTCCCTTCCTTGTACTTCTTTATTCTCTCTTACTTGCCTTGGTTGTGATGCTCTTTTAGCAGCCTATGAAGCACAAACAGTACAAACAGACTCATCCCAAGTAACTGGCAGATAGAAGAGGCATATTTTTTAATGTGTTACTGTGATCAAACTGAGAATCACCATCTAAGCCATAAAATAGAGAAAAACTGTTTTGTACTGATCTTTGGAATCCTGAGAAAATGTTTTTATTCTAGGAATGCAAGAAAGTGCATCATAATATCGCATATCATGTTTTTTCTGAAGGGTGAATCTGAACATCAAGAAGATTAATATAAATTCTGGGTTCAGTTTAAATAAGGAAAAGAGTTAGTTTCAGAATAAATTTCTAAAGGTCACTACAATACTTTTGAAAAGAGTATAACAGTATATAAACACTAATTAGAATTTGTAGTAGTAGTAATGGTGCTGAGCAAGTATATTTTTAAGTCCAGATATCCCTCGTTGATTTATCTTAGACAAGACCAGGCCTTTTGCTTTGCAGAGGAAAAGAAAACACAAACTTTGTATGCAGCTTTCTGAAGTCTGATCCCGTGTTAAACTCAAGAGTTTCAAATTTGTCATATTCCCTCAGCCAGCTATTTTCTGTACCAACAAGAACAACAAACTTGCCATTACTTAAAATCCTTATTTGACTAATTTTTCTTTCCGAAGAATTTTCCAAGCCTTCCTTAGCAATGCTAAAGACTGATGAATCTCACAGCATTCTCTCTGTAGTTCTCACAGACAATTCCTGTTGGAGTGCTCTGGAAGCTGCCAGATCTGTTACTTCATGATCAGTATCTTTTTCTGTTTGTACAAGTTGTTCACACCTACATTTTGCTTTTAGAAACACAACCCAGTCATATACACCACTGCCAGTTTCTGGAAGCTACAGTGAAAGTCCTGCTCCTTCTGCTGCTTCAAAAATGAGAGTTGTTACTACTGCCAGCATAAAGCCCTCTGTCTACCAGCCAGGTAAGGAGCCTTCAAAGTACTGAAAAGATTCAGCATAAAAATGCTCACAGATTTCTTTTAGAAAAAGAAAATGTTGAGAGCCCGCATTTTGGACACAGACGTATCAGAAAATATTTATACACATGGAACTACTAAATGTTGCTAGTTTAGCCTCAGATTATTTGAAGATTGAGGGTTACGTTGTATTTGTATTCTGCTTCAGAGTTAAAATGTGGAATAAACAGAGGAAAAAATAAAAGCAAGGGAAAAGTCTAATAAAAATGTGTAGCCTGATTTTTCAAAAGAAATACATTTGAAAAATAACACAGTGTTATTATTATTAGGAGCCCAGTGACACCAGAGACTTGATAAAATAGCTAAAAAATGCACAGTTCAGGAAGGAGATAAAATAAGTGGAGTTTGCTTGAGTAGGATATATTTGCAAAATAGGTAAGACCATATATTGTACTTCTCAAACTTAGGCTTATATTGGAAATAAAGGAATGAGGTATTAAAGCACTTCATAATGCTATTCCATTTCCAGAGATCTAGTAACTGAAGGAATATATTTGGTTATTCATTCATTTGGAAAATATGCTCCTTGATATCATCTAAATTCCCTTGGTATTAACATGTTGCAAATGGACTGAACTTCTAAAACCATTGATGACCAAAATGTGAACTTTCAAACTGAATGAATTAAATGAGGCAGCAGTATAAGTCTAAATGCAGTTCTGTTTCAAATTAAGGTTTTTCTGATCTTCACAAGAGAATTAAAAAGTTGATTTATATCTTTACAGTCAAATAAATATGAAAAGGCCAAGAATTCTAACAGTCTTAAACTCTGTCTTCTGTAATGGTCTATTTCTGGATTGACTGAAATTAAACAAATGTAGGGACTTTAGTTAGACGTAAAGCAGACAGACAAATCAGTTGATCTTTATATTTGAGACATAAAGGTAGAAGGAGTCAAGTCAGAGCTCTCATGAGCTATTTAAGGGTCTCAAAGTAAATGAACCTTCAGCTTCTCCTCATTTGCTTTTGGTTAAATGAATCAGTGTATACCATGTTCTCACTCAAGGCAAATGCTATTATTTTTGACTTGAAAAGATGACGCCAGTGGATTTATTTCTGTAATGCAGAAGAGAGCAAACTGTGGCAAGTCAAAGTATCTCCTAAATACACTGACTGATGTTAAGCCCTGTGCTCATTTGGGGAAGTATAAACTCCAGTTCAATAGACAAACCTGCCACAGAAATACATCTGCAGCTATTTCCAATTATTGACTGGATCTGGTCAAGTCAGAGTTGGCTGTTGAATTCAACTCGGAATAAGAGGAAAGGATTTTTGGTTTCTCCTGGTTTGGGCATCTTCTTTGCTCTTCCTTACATTGCTGGTTTTCCTTTGCAGTTCCTTACGTTGCTGCTTTTGAGCCCCATTGCCTGTCAATAGAGGCTTAAGTAGTTGGCAGAGAAAGAAAAGCCCCCCTGTACTGTTTGGAGTTTGAAATATCCAATAATTCTAAAATAACTTCATAATTGAACCCTAAAGTGACTCAGGTACAAGAGAGACTCCGGACATAGATTTTAGTGAAGATGTTTGGTTCTTGTTTTGGTACCTTTTTAAAGTGTTACATGTTTGATGTAGTAGCACTTCAGGGTGGTTTTGGAACACGAGCTGGCCTCCAAGACAGTTGCAGTCATGAGCAAATGGGAAATTGCCACTTGGGAAGAAATGGAGCGAATGGCATTTCCTGTCACGGATGGGAAGATCAATAGCACTTAGAAACAAACCACCAAGATGGTTAGAAAATTTCCTCAACCAACTTTGTCATTGACTGGTTTCCCTTGGAAATGTGGGGCAGCAACTTCCAGATTAAAATACCAACCAACAGCCTCATATATCCAATATAAGACACCTGAATCAGTCACTGAGAGGATTTACAAGGCTATTTTAATCTGTCAGATTGGAAAACAAACAAACAAACAAAACAAGTCTCAAAATGAAACTGCACTGTTGAGTATCTGGCTCAGATGGGATTTAGTAGGCAGTCTACACTTCCCCTAACCTAACTCGGGTGGGAAATTTTCTTCCGCTAAAGATCTTTCATTTTTTCCAGTAGGGAAAGCTGTGAACTCTGAAATCTTGTCCCTAAATTTCATAATTTCGTTTTTAAAAGGAGCATAGACGTCTCTTCTGAACAAGGCCCACTAGATGGCAGAACATACCTGGGTATTCCTTCCCGTAGGCTTTCCCAGACTAGGATAGCCTTTCACATATCCCAAGTAACTCCACCGCCAGTTCTGTACCACGAAACAACATGATACCTAAATGTGAGAAAGCAGATCTTTCCTTTTCAATCCCTAAGTCCATCTGGGCCTACTTGTGTATGCAAAATTGGTCAAGTGTAAAGGCCTGATCTGCTCCTTTAGGAACTGGCAGGAAGATGCCCACAGTTCTTAATGAACTTTACGCTGACTCCTAAGCATCTTCAATACTAAAACAGCAGCTTCCACACCATTGTTTCATTTTTAGTTCCCCTGAGTAAGAATGATGTCTCCCTATAAAACATCATCTGCTTTGTCTGTCATCTACTCTGTACTGTACCAGTATATGGGAAAACTTTGGGCTTCAAGGATGTGGCCACTAAGTGTAGAACAAGCCAAAGCAGTTGCGGTTATTAATTTTATTTGTTGATGAAAATAATAAAGAATAGCACTTATGTGATCTACTAACTAAGGGAAAAAAAAGAAAAAATGTTCTCACAGTGCAAGTCAGTGTGTGACCAAAGCATGTGAGACTCTATGAATCTTTGCTTTACTAAATAAGTCTTTGGTAATGTGCCTTTCTGTCTGGAGACAAAATAGCCATAGACCATAAATGAAGAGCTGAGGGGGAGAATTCCAAATTCCCCAGAAGCAAGGAATTGGCTTGTTCCTATTGCTGCTAAGAGAGACCTTTTCTCCCGCCAGTCTCCCAGGATAACAATAATCCCTTTCATTCTTCCCTGCTCTATGAGAATGTGAGGGCTGAGAGGAACAAGGTGATAGAGGCTATGTTACTGAATTATTTGAGGTATTCATTTTTTAACAGTGAATGGTCAACTCATACAATACTGTTACTTTGAGAATATATTCTCTGATATACTGAATCTTAGTACTTTTTTTAGCAGCAAACAGCCCCTTTTTTTCTACTGCATGTATGTTGGAAGACTTTTTGAAATACATAAACCTTCAAGGTGAATGTGTATGGCAGTAGCTACTAAGAAAAAAGAGTTGTTCATACAAGCTTAGGGATATAGTTCTAAGAAAATAAGATCATTCCCTTTTAATAACAATTGCTAAAATCTCAAAGTTAGTGAAATCTTTCTAATACATTGCAGTGATACTATTTTGAAGCAATAGTAATTGCAGCTTGTTCACAGGGGGGAAATGTAATAAATCAAGCCTGTAAAATTAAATTATAACAGCTGAAAACAGAACTCAGAGCAGAAGCAAAGACCCAACATTTGTTGTTCTGCAACTATTCCCCTGGTACTTCCTTTTAGTAACTGGGGGAAAAAATCCTATTTTGTTGTTTTAGTTTACTTTCCTTTATTCTGTTTCTTTATTTTACTGCAGCAAATAGAAAAGATATAGTGAAAAGAAATAGAAAGTAGAGAGCATGTAGTGAAGTGAGCTAGAAGTCACCTTACTTAATTAGAGAGCCTCATAGGTGGGAGCCTTTTGAACTCACCAATTAGAGATGAAATACTAACTTCTAATTTTGCCTATCTTAATACCATAATACATAAATAGCAACAGCCTCAGGATCTAGAGATTGCATATAAACTCTGTTCTGAAATCTTTAAATACTGTTTACCATTTCCAAGTTTAAAAAAAAAAGGAAGCCTCCAGCTAAGGTGGGATACAGTTTTATGAAGCGGAAACGTTGTTGATGCTGTACCATAAGAAAGTGTTATCAAGAAAATACACTAGATTCGACTCTGACCTCAATTAAAAGATCACAAGGGTGATCACAGTGGGTTGATATATATGCAATTTAAGCACCTGCAAATTGCCAATAATCAGTGTAAGTTATTTTGTGGCAGGGTGTGAGCTAAGGGAGGGCTGTTATGTCAGCCATAATCTTCTCACCACTTAATCATTCAGAAAGATCCTCGTTACGTTTGGAATCCTCTTGGCTGAAATACCATTCTACCTGCAAGCCCCTTAAACCTCTACATGCTGTATTTGGTCATTTGCTTGGTTCTGGGATCTACTGTGCAGAATGCTTGCCTAGGCTGCTGGAGAACTGGCTTCTGTTCCCAAATCTGTGCTCTCTCATTTGGGCAAAACACTTCAACTCTCCAAGCTTCTTTTCAGTCATTCACTTTGTTTTCCTTGAAAAGGGAAACTGCTTTTAGTGCTCCTGTACTTGGCAAAGTGAGCCTGTTTCTTGGGCACTAACTTCAGTCCTACATAATGCAAGATCTGATGTTTTGAAAAGAGCAGAGCAGTGGGAAAACTTGTCGGTATGTGCAGGCCCTGGCTCCTGCTTATTTTAATGTGATAAAGCTCCACCCAAAATTAGAGCCTGGTGCACACAAACACAGAGGCAGACTGCACTGAAGGTTTTATTTGCTAGTCAAAGGGTGGAAGAGAGAAAGGATGATATTCTGGTTTACACACAGGAACTGAGGAGCAGAGACACTTTGCTTTGCTCAAAGTTATACAGGAAGTTTGTGGCAGAGCCAAGAACTGAACTGAGATCAGTCATAACCGCAAGTCTGGCCTTCCTCTAAGTGCTGTTGGCTTTATCTTGGTCATGTGAGCTGAATTGGCTCCTCAGTATTGCTTCCAGTGCTCTCTATCTCTCTGTTCCCTGTGGGAGCCTGTTTTTCTTCAAAACTTAGGAACAAACCTACAAATAATAGATAACAGTGACATCCATAGAAAATGTTGCATTTTAATTAATGTAGTGAGATCAAAAGTTAAGCATAACTTACTGAAATTCTCGGGAATTCCATCTAAAACTTTACTATATTACCATGGCTTTTCTATTTTTAACCTGTCTTAAACAGAATATACGTCAGTCTTTGAAATTATCACAGAATTGTCATATCCATTCCTACTAGCAAATGAAGAGATGATCTTGACAATGGTCTCCATAAAATCAGTAAAAGCCAGTAGGCATTGATCTCTGTAATGCATGTGGATTAAAAGTCAGTGATACCCTTGGCTTCAGCCCAGAATAAATGAGCAACAGTGGGACAGGCCATAATTAAATATCATCTGAAGCTTTTACTGTGTGTGTGTAATGGAGTACACTTTTGCTAAGTGTTGCTGTACTGACATTAGAAGAAAAAGACTTTAAAATCCTTCTTGGTTTCTTTTGGTATACTTAAAACAGCACCTGCACCAGCTCATTCCTACACCCCTGCCAACACGGAGCCTGCGAGTCGCCCTCCCTGGGTAACAGATGACTCCTTTTCCCAGAAATTTGCACCTGGAAAATCCACCACCACTGTCACAAAGCACATCCTACCAAGGGGTGCTCCAGTGCCATCTCCTGCCTCAATTTCTGCTTACCCGTCTCCAGTTTCAACTTCTTCCCAGCCCCCTGCATTAGCCCGGGGAACAGTTCAGAGGGCGGAGCGTTTTCCAGCCAGCAGCCGAACTCCTCTCTGTGGGCACTGTAACAGCATCATTCGGTAAGGTCATGGGCCTTTGAAGAGGGATGAAGCAGGAAAAAAAGTATCAGAGAGACTGGTTATTGTACATTAATACACAGTACCAGAGCCTAAGACTCTGTTAAATTACCCAGCAGGGATGTCTGTTGTCTGCTTCATTAATTTAACATTTCCAGAGCTCATTTTGTTGTTGTGTGGTTCACTTTTTATCACTGCAAAGTTATACATGCTAATTGTTTGTCTCTTGGATGCTGCAGCAAATCACTGCTTGTTTTTAAACAGGTTTCTGGTCCTCAGGTAATCCTTTGAAGGAGGTTCATGCAACTTCATTGGGAGAGTCGGGGGGCTGGGGGCAGAGCGGGGGGATTGGGGAGAGAAAAGGAACGAGGCATCATTTTGGAACAGCAGCCAAATGTAATTGTTGCTTTTGCGTCTGGAGAAAGATAATGCCTACACTCCATTACCAGTGATTCATAGCATGCCTCTCCCTTCTCCTCTCCCAATTCATTCTGCTGGACCTGTGCCTACTGTTAGCCTGTGCACAGCTATCCAACTTTAGGTAATCCATGTTTAATGACAGTCTTTCCCGCTATAAAAGGAGCTGGTTTGGTGATGTGGAACTGCTGATTATTGCCCTTTATTTATTCTGAAATGGAAATATTCCAGTAATAATCACTGTATCTAACTACAATCACCAGAGTCAATCACCAAAATGAATTTAATGTGTCTTCCACATAATGAAACAGCAAGTTGTCACCTGATAGCCTGACATTCTAGAACATGCCGCGTGCAGTGCTCTCAGATGGAAAGAAGGCAGGAGACTTTAGGAGCTCTTGTGAGGTTTGGGTGTGTAAGGCTGGAAATTTGCCTGTTATTTCATGCTTTCAAATAGTAGCATTATCTTCTGTGCGTTTGGCCTTTTCCTCTTGTCTTTGCATCTGCTTGCAAAGACCACTTATAGCTGCGCAGATATCAAAACAACTGATTTTTCCAACAGTTGTCTGTAAATGCAGTGGATGAGACCAAACAATAATGAAATGCTTTAACGGATTAGCAGCGTGTTTTGAGTAATGGTCTTGAAAAAGATCACTTCTGTTCAGGCTTCTGAATGTTATTTTAATACGTACCTCATGATTCAAGTAGCTTCTTACACATGTGCATGGTGTCTGACAAACTGGGTTTGCAATCAGGGTCATTCAGCCTTTTTTTTTTTTTTTGCAATACAAATAGGATATTTATGATTCTTTGCAGAGGCCCTTTCCTGGTAGCCATGGGTCGCTCGTGGCACCCAGAAGAATTCAATTGTGCTTACTGCAAGACATCTTTGGCTGATATGTGCTTTGTGGAGGAGCAGAATAGTGTGTACTGTGAGCGCTGCTATGAGCAGTTCTTTGCACCAACCTGTGCCAGATGCCACACTAAGATTATGGGGGTAAGAGAACAAGATTATCCCTTTCTGCAACTGCGTGGATCTCTGAAATAGTGACATCGTTTAGACTGTAAGAAGCCAATGTAGATGTTTTATTATTTCATCATTTTAAGACTTATTTCCCAGCTTATTGAATATTTCAGAATGAGAAACATATTATTTTATAATCATTTTTATCCATCTGAAGTCTTGGATATTTCTGTACCTTATGGAGCTCAAAGACAGAATATGAAATCCAGTTACCATCTGACTGAGTGTAAAATAAGTAACACTTTCTGGATAGTATTTTGCTGTCTAGTACACACTATGCTACTTTTATCTCTCTGTTCCTTATATTTATAATAAGAGACTTGAACTACATTTTTATTTCTTACACAGGATTTAGTCAAAATTTCAGTGGAGAAGTCAGTGATGTTGAGAGGAGGCCCATTGCTCTTGCTGCATCTCACTGGTAGTTAGCAGCACAGCTCTTGAGGAATTTTGAAATACAAAGATCTGAATTCCACAAAGCCAAAAATACATGCCACTTTTGTCTTAAAGGACTCATGTACAAGTGAATGTATAATTTAATTTGCTCTCCACATACCTTAGATGGTGGTGAGGTTGGAGTACCATCAATAATTTTAGCAGTGTCTTTATGCACGCAGTAGTAGTGAATGTATGACATGATCCTCTTAAATGAAGAAGCAAGGAGCCCCACACTGGTTTTTCACTGCTTAGCTGTCCCCTTTTGACATCTGTCTAAATGTTGGCATTACAGATGCTCTTCTCTTCAACTGCCAATTAGGGGTGGCAGCATCAGACATTGATGGTGAAGCTCTGGCTCCAACCAAGTCTCGTTTGCTGCTGCGGCAGGAGGAGTAATTTATAGCAGAGTGCTGACTTAACCTACCTAATGAATGCTGGCACAAATCAGTTTCCCATTATGGGTTTTCTTCAGGAAAATAGCAAAGATGCCAGCTGCCTCTATTTATATTAATAAGATTTCTCAAGCTATTTTTGCTTCTTACCTCACTGAGGTTCATAAATGGATCCAAACCTATTTATCAGCGATTGTTGTTTTGCAAACAGTAACAGCAGCTAATGAATCTCAAATGGTGATTCTCTAATGAGATATATGGCAAATCTAAATCAGGCTGTTTTGTCTATTCACTGGATTGAAAGCATGGAAGAGAACTTCAGTGCATTTTGTTATAATCAATGGACATTAAAAACGATCTTTAAAAGAGAATCAGAGTCTATGTGTATAATTGGAAGCAACATAAAGTAGGATCTAGATTTTCAGCTGGTATAAATCAATGCTGTTTCACTGAAGTTAACAAAGTTAATTTACACCAGTTATGCAGCTGGCCCTTGGAAATCTGGACTGTTTGACAGAGATACACTGTCATCATCCTGGGTACACGTAAGATTGACAAATTAGCAAGTAGCTGTGCATCAGAGCCCAGTACAGCAGCTTTTGGACTTTGAAGATTTCTGTATGCCAAAAGAATGAAGCAGTAATGGAGATTTCTCCATACTGGACAGAAGTAAGAAGCTGATAAACTCTAGATGTACTCAGCTTAAGAGAACATCAGTTGCACAGAATTAGGGTTTTTGTGATTACAGGCATGCAGACTCATTTTTACTAATCATATAAATTAAAAGAACCTTTCCTTTTATTTTTTAGATTCACATTAGTTTGTGAATCGTTCTTGTAAGAAATATAAAGAAATTACCACGTAACCTAGATTATTTTGAAACAACAGACTTACACCATTTATTCTTGGTCTTAGAAAAATTACTCTTTAAAATTTATTTAACAAATCGTACTCTTGCTTTGAAGAGTTCATACTGGTCGTGTCAAAACAAAGGAGAAAATAATCAGAATCTCTGTGCAGAATCTCTCCTGCAACAGCCACTGGGCATGTTGATACAAACTGCTGGCTGAACCATGTTGTTTCACTTTGGTAAATACATTGTTCTAGGAAGCTTGCAGTCCTATTTCCTCTTTCTTTCCAAAAGGAGCCCAATTTCTGTCATAATTCTTTCTTTTGAGGAGGGGAATTGGCTGATAAGGAAGGGAAGAATTCAGAGCATCTCTGCCTTGCGTTTGTTCGCCAGGAGGAAGTTGCAGGGCTGGCTATTCTGCTGGAGATTTTTGTTTGTTTGTTTGTTTGTTTGTTTTACAGGAAGTGATGCATGCCCTAAGACAGACTTGGCACACAACTTGCTTTGTCTGTGCTGCTTGTAAGAAGCCATTTGGGAATAGCCTGTTCCACATGGAGGATGGGGAACCTTACTGTGAGAAAGGTATGGCAATCCTGACAGTTCTGCACAGTAATCGTGTGCTTCATGTTCGTGGAACCTAAGAATAAAGCAGCTGATGAACAAAATAATATCAGTTACCCATCTAGCCTGGATTTTGCTTCCACTCTCCACATCTACAAGTGTTTGTGTCTCTGTATTTTTCTCCAGTTTGTAGGAGAGAATGGCAGAGCACTGGTCTTTGCCTCAATGTCTGCAATGCCTTCCCTCACTTCTCTCCTTTACGCATTATGGTACTTTCTTTTCCTACACATTTTCCCCTATTCCACTCCCCTCCTTGGTAGATTCTGCTCACCAAAAATGAAAAATTAGTCTTCTACGGCTGCCCACAACCCCTCTACTGAGTTGCTAGAGCTATGACCTCTGATGCTGCTGCCTCACCCTAGAATTGTTCAACCAGCACTTTTGAAAAGATAGCTCTGCACAGATGTGCAACACATGGTAGTACAGATTTTGCATCCTGGCTGCTGCAACAAACAAACTGCTTCTTGCCAACTAAGAAAGGAAAAGGCCATGTTTTCCCAAAATGGTACTTGCCATGCAAATGAGTTGCCTGACATAGGAAGGAGGTTAAGGTTTAAGTGGTATTCCCTTTGTATTCCCCTTGTGCATTCAGTGAGCTCCTGGCCTACTTCTCTCTGGAGATTCCTTCCTTATGTTTATGCAATTCAAATTTTACAAGTCAGTGTAGCTCTTACTGAAGAGTAAAAACCATACAACATGACTGACTAAGTACCCTTTAAAACTGGATGTTTTGTCATAACATCTAATGACTCTCATGAATCCCATATACCTTTGGAATTTCCACTAATATTTTTCATTATTAAGCCTTTCCAAATCACACTCGATAAAGTAAAGCTGTATTAATCAGCCAGTGTGGAGTTTCCATGATGTTCTCTCTTAGTGCATAAAGAACATTAATCCAGTCATGGAAACTTGGAACATTCCCTTGCCATTAGACTCTTTTGTACAACCATATTTGTCCTATGAATAGGTTCCACATATAGTAAAGCTAATTTGAGAGTATTGTGAGAAACATAACTTCAAATTCCATGGATTTTTTGTTTTTCTTCTACATTTGTGATGATAAATGTCATACTGATGGGGAATTCTGGACTGAATTTGAATTTAAATAATGAAAGAAAAGAAGCAAATTTCAGTGGGAGTGTTTCAGTAAATGCAGTAGGAAACTGAGCAAAAGCAATCAAAATGTTCATTGTCTGAAAATGTTCTATTTCTCTTGGACTTAATATGATTACGTTAAGACTTTGTTCTAAGTTTGCTTTTTGTTTTATTTTAGATTACATTGCTTTGTTCAGCACAAAATGTCATGGCTGTGATTATCCTGTTGAAGCTGGAGATAAATTCATTGAAGCTCTTGGACACACTTGGCATGACACCTGCTTCATTTGCGCTGTAGGTTCTACATCAAATACTATCTCATTCCTTTATACTCCTAGATTGCGTAGTAACATCAGAAAACCTGAAAATGGGAGTAACTAACATATGCTTAAGGATGCAGAGGGATGGAATTTCATTTTTTACTTGCATTTGGAGAAGGATGGGAGTAATCTTTCTTCCCCACCATAAACTTTTACTAGAATTATGAAATTTGACCATCATAAGTGAGTGTTTTCTAATAAAACATCCAGTTTTAGACTGACCATACAGCAATACAAACCACTACTGCTGTTATTCTTTCCAGTGTTTGCCAAATAAAGATAGAGCAAGACTGAAAATAAATTAACACCATACTGAACAGTATAACCATAATCTTACTTACAAAGCAGTGAAGTTTGTATTTCCATGCTGAATGCTTGTTGAAACTTGCAAAAAGAAGTCTGTTTAGAGAGCATGAATGGTAATTAGCACTGAATTTGGTCAAACTCATCAATCTGTGGTGTGCACACAGCTCTAGAGTGTGGCCATATTCCCACACTCTGCACACAAAGCAGAAAAATCCATATGATAAACAGTACTTTCATCTGCTTCTAATACCACTGAGCAGCTCTGCAACATATTATTCCTAAGGTAATAGTATCTAGAATCTCTAATTAGCTAAAAATAGTATGTTGGCCACACCAAGCTGACAGTGACAATTTCTAATGTTCGTTTAAGTCTAAAATTTAGGTAGAATAGTTGAAAGTCTAGAAATGTTTATAAATATCTGAAGCCAAACTAGCTTTGCAAAAAAGTGTCTTGTGAAAACTGAATTCTTTTGGAAATTCTAACATACAAAGGAACACTAAGCGAGTTTCCTTCACAGGCTAAGAGCTCTTAATCACTTACAAATATTGATCACTTATAAAGGCACTTTCTCTGAATATTTCATGTTCTTTTGTGCTTGTTCATTTCCCTTAGCTACCCGGTTTTCTGCAGAAGCAATAGTTTTATTATATGCTGTTAATATGCAATTCTCACAGCGGGGGTCTTTTTAAGGACCTAACTTTATTTCTTTCAGTGGGTTAAATCAAGTGCAAATCAATACACGACTCCTAAAGACTACCAAAGAAATGCATGGGCAGAAGAGCAATACAGTTGAAATTGATGGTCACATCTTTCTCCCTTTTCTTTTTCCTTAATTATTCCTGATTGTATTTATTATTAATTCTAGGTATGCCATGTGAATTTGGAAGGTCAGCCGTTCTACTCCAAGAAGGATAAGCCACTGTGCAAGAAGCATGCCCATGCCATCAATGTTTAAAAGAAGAATTGGTAGTCAGTAATGCTGGGGTAAAACAGATGACTAACTGGGCAATCATAAAGTTGATAACCATGGCTAGCATTTCTCTTGGTAAAAGCTAGAAGTTGGTACTTCTGAAGTTTAACTTTATCCTGTTTCATAAATGCAGAACGTGCTTTTTGCAAAGTTCATACAAAAACCTACTGAATGAACAGTGAAAACCAAATGAACTAATGAACTAGTCCATTATTAGAGCAACAACTGGGGGAAATATTGAAATTAACTAAAACCTTAATATTAAAAGTAATATGCAAATACAGTTTTAAGTTAAGTACCTGTTAAGTACAGTTTTACTGCTTAGACCACACTGGTGTTTAAAAACAACTGGAAAAATACTTCTGTAGTAAGTAATTTTCTTTCACAGCAAGAGTGAGTAAGTGCCACATGTACAGTCATCTGTAGAACCAAAGGCTGTAGCTTTCAAAGGGAAATAAATAGATTAGGGCTTCCTCTAGGAAAAGTGCTATTCCATTATGTTGTGGTGCTACCTCATAGCATCAGATATTTTAGATTCTTTCCAAAGCACAAGTCTGCCTTGAATCCACATGTAGCTGGGAAGCCTAGGTGACAATCCATAACAGTTTGAAAATAAAATGGTTGGGTCAGCCTTGCTAGTGCACTTGGCTTCTATGTGCACAGTAGATAATTCACTTTCAAATCGTAATGAAAAGGACAACTGGCTTTCTCCAAATTGCTCTTATATTGAATGGAATAGAGCTGGCTGGAAAGGCCAGCTTTTAATTCAAAACCAGTTTTCCTTTCCTCCTGTGGAAAAAAATAGATTCAAACTTGCTGTGGTTTCTAATTCCCACTGATGTCAGAGGGAGGTAGGAACCTACATCTGGACCTTCACGCTGGTGAACACAGAAGAAACACATCCATCTAGCACAGCTAGGTTGTGGGAGATAGCTTGCAAAAATTCCCTAATCTATCCCACGTAATTAGGAAAAAGGCGCTTTTTTCCTACAGTAAATGAATGTTGCTTAAAAACCTCATAAGGCAGCAGGCACATACCTTTATTCCTTTCCTTCATTTAAATGCAACACATCATGAATTGTAGCAGTATTTGCCATTGGAAGACAGTAGCTATGTTCCAACAATTAGGATAACCATACAGTCATCTCTTCTAACAACCATACAGGCATCTTTCCTAATAGCTTGAGTACAACTTCCAAGTTGTTCGAACAGTTATTTATAAAACTCTTTTTTTTTTCAAATGAGCAATGCTTGTAGTACTGATACTACTTTTGAATTTTTGAATATCAATGACTTTTATATTGGAGACAGCAGTTCTGTCTGATGGAGTTAAGATGGAAAGTCTGATCATCATTCAAGCTTTATTAACTCGTTTAAGTGAGAATTACGATGTGTGTGTTGACAGCTTGCAGTACTGACAGTTTTGAATTAGTACTTCTGAGGCTGAGGATGCTTTCTGTGGGCCACATGCTGATGCCATCTGCACCTATTTTACCTTTGTGTTTTGAGTAGCAAAAAATTACATAACATTGTCTGTCTTGTCCCTCCTATGGGTAATGCCCATTTCATGGTAATGGTGTGTTTTTAAAGGGATGAAAAACTATCCAGAGCTTGGGGGAGGAATAAATGAAATTTGGAGTTCTAATATAGGAGTTAAGTTAGCTGCAGGCAGTCTGCATCTTGGACAAAAATAACAACCTGAACTGCCTGTGGCAGTTTTGACATGTATGACCTGTATTTATTCAGTAGGTATATTAGTTTTCACTGATCTTAGCAGTGATCTGATCTGAGTTGCTACAGGGTCAGATTTTTGTATGCGTGAATTATTCTACAACACTAGTACATTATATGCAAAGCCTTTTTTTTTTTCCTATAATCAAGCAAATTTTCTTTTTTCAGTTGGTGCTGGGCTGGTGTGAATATGGTCCCATAGATTACAAAATCCAAAGATGTGGCTCATAAGATAATAGAATCCCCAGAAGAATAAGTCATAATTATGGAAGTTAAATATTTTTTTCCACTCATATTTGACTTCCTTAAATACATATTTGCAACAGTGAGAAAATTCTACATTTCTTTTTCATTTTTCAGTGCCATTCAACAAAATGCTATTTATTATCAGTTGCTTGAGTGATTTCACATCAGCATACTGTATACTGAGACTGCATTGAAGATTGCCTTTAGGCAGAGTTGTGCGTTGGCCACTGACCGGGACTGGTCTCTGACTGCATTATCAGAACAGGGAGTCAGGCTCCGTGGGAAGGGCTGGTGATGAATGCCTCAGGCGAATTTCATGAGGTCTTTCACCTCTGACCTGCATGTGTTTCTATGTGTGTGTCTCATTCTCCCCTGGACCTTCCCCCTCAGTGTCCCTGTAAGCTTCCTCTTCGGCGGCAGCGTGAGTTCCTGGCGTGGGGCTGTGGGAAGGGGCTCTCGGTGTGCCCAGGGGAGGCTGGGCTCAGAGAAGGGAGAGCACCTGCGGCAGCCGGACTGCAGCGGCTCTGCAGGCCTCGGGCTGAGTGGAAGGAGGTGAGGCACTGAGGAGACGGGAGGCCCTTCCTGAGGTGGGGCTGGAGCGGGGAATAGCCAGGCAAGGCCAGTTTCACCAAGCTGGCACAGCAGCTGGCTGGGGTGGGCCACAGGGGGCAGGGTGGGGGGACAGCCAGAACGACTCGCTACAGTCAGGGAAAGGGCTTGAAGTAAGAAATGAGGGTACAAGTAGCTCGCAACAGCCCAGAGAGATGGTTTGAATACGTACAGAAGGGGTGAGCAAGGATCCAGTCTGGTAAACCTGAAGTCTGGACTGCAGGAAAGGGAGTGCAGCGTACATGAGCGGAGCTGAGCTGGCTTGCAGGGTGGCAGCAGTGAAAATGCAGCAGCACAGACTTCAGTGGAAGCTGTACTGGCTTGAGAGAGTCCTGAAAATTTCCTTGGGCAGAGAACCTGCACTGTAGCGCATGCCCTGACTCCAGCTGGTGTCTGAGCAAGTGAGATTAAAGCTAGTTTACATATCACTGTATGAGGTACAGCGATATCTCTGAATGAAGAACAGAGATACCCTGAGGATTATCATGTAATAAAAATTTCCTGTTATGACTTGTGCTGCTTCATAATGTGGTCCAAAAATAGGGAATCCACGTACCCGCCCTTGATATCTGTACTATGATATAATTTTTGCACATACCTGAACAAGAAATTTGTGAATAATAATGTAGCATTTTAATTTTCACAGGGGTAGAATACCACGTAACTGCTGATACTCTTCTGCTACATGTCACCTTTGTGATATGGAGAGCGTAAAATGCAAATATATAATAATATATATCTCTAAATTCAAAATATGGCCTTTTAACTATCACTGAAAATAATGTTGTACAAAAATATGCAAGATGAATAATGTGTACTTGATCATGTTTTATGTCTTGTAATAGATGCCTGGGATAAGTCCTAAGTTCTTCTGAATATTTCTTTCATTTTAATTAATGTGAGGTTTACCCAATAAAACAAAGATACTGTACCTCTGAATGATCAATTAAAAAGATAAGTCTTTTATCTAACTAAAAAGTGTTCAGTAACTTTTCAGTCAAAGGATTCAAAAGCTATTTTAATGCTTTTCTCTCTTTTGACATTCTTTTTGCAGAGCAGGGTAAATTAAATGTTTCCAAAGAAGGCTACTTTTATTATGTGGGCAAAAAATCCAGTCTTAGGACATTTTAAAATCAGTTTTTACTGTATTGGATTCACACAAATCAATTCAACAATCACAATCAATTCAAAACAAGGAAAGATATTTTTCTATTGGTCCTTCAGTGGTCAGTACTTTGGGTGAAATGTTTTGCTAAAGATTACTTGTACTTATGTTTAATAATGTGAACATCCACAGCACTGAACACATTCATTAGTGTCTAATGCTGGGCACACTAATGTTTGTTCGCAATACTTGTCTCCTGGTAGTGGATATTAATTTGTTTAGTATTTATAAACATCAGAATTTGAAACTGAGTGATTTATTGCCTGCAGTGATCATATATTAGAAGTCTAGGTTTTATAATAATTTGACATGTTGACTTGATGCCACAAGTGCCCTTGCTTTTAGATAGATATTTTTTCCTAAGTTCCTAGTTATTTCAGAACAGAATGTCGTGTGGTTTATGAGATGTGAGTAATTACTTTGCATGGATTATCTTTGCCAACATGAATAAAACAGTCTCGTAATAAAAGCAATGTGCAAATACAGTTAAAGCTTTATGATTTGGGTGTATTTATTAATATGGCATGTGAACAGCTGACAGATTTCAGCCATGTAATATCAGTAAGAAAGCATACACAAGCTTGTACTCTCTACTTCCGATCTGAAAATAAAATTTAAAAGCATTGGTTTCAACTTTATTGTATATCATTCTTGACTATTTTATTGAACAAATAATGCTGTTTTAAACAAATATTAGTATGCTTAAAAGATGCAGTCTGCTAACAGTACATGTTGTAACTTAGCAAGACCTGTATAGTCCCAGACCTTACTGTGTCAACAAATACTGTTTATAGTAACTGTGTAAGGAGTGGGTAAATTTTGTCTTCAGTTACAGTGATGCATCTGCAAACAAAGTTTGACTGCCTAAGTTCAGGTAGGTGTTCCTCCATTTCTTAGCAAAAGTTATTTAAAATACACAAAATGTTTTAAACATCATCATTGAGCTCTAGTGCCAAGAAATATGTAGGAATGAAAGGATGATTTCATATAACTGTGTTTTATAAAACAGCCATTTCGTGCATTCCTGTTGCACACCCCTCAGGAATGCAGGCTTTTTAGAGATACAACTAAATATATTACACGTAATTAAGAAATTAGATGATAAATGGATAGACTTGGATTTAGATGCCATTATGAAGTACAGCATCAGGAATCACAACTTTGTGCACTTTTGATTTTATTTTACAGCCCTAATTTCTGTTTACAATGTGCATAGGGAAATACAATTGAAAAGAATGCCCAGAATGTGCACAGTATTTTGTCAGATCAGAATTGCTGTTTTTCAGATTGTTTGTTCTGACCTTTGACCTTTGCACAAGACAGTGCTTCCTAAACTGTGCCCTGTGATCCCCGCAGAGTTCAGCTGTTGGAACTGGCAGCAACAGAGGCATAAGCACAGCTCCGTGCCAGCTGACAGGGTGGAAAAAGTGAATAGAGAGCAAAGTTCATTAGGCAAGGACATGGTGCAAAATAGCCTGACAAGTGTTGCATTAAGGGATTCATAACAGAGATTCTTAAAGAGAGATTATTGCTCTGAAGAAAATGGTGATTTCAAAAGTATAGACTTTGGCATCGTTTCCCCCTCCCGCCCCAATCGTGCATCTTGAATTCAGCCAGTTTCTGTTGATTAAGAAAGGAAGGAATGTGTGAATAAGATTGCTGAAACCATTATTGAATACACAATGAAATGCTTTGTTCTCCCAGGCAAATCAGAGTAATGGATGAGATTCAGGCTATATTCAGGCATAAATTCTGTGCTGTGTGCCTACGAAATATGCCCTTGGATAGCTGTTAAAAATCAGTTCCTCCTCCTCTTAGGAAGATTACATCAAAAGAAAACAGTAACAAACGTGTGTTGTACTAACAAGGACTGTCAGGCTGAGTCACAAGAATTTTCTCTGTAATAAAGACAAGAAGGAATTTTTTTTGAACAGAGCTAAACTTTTGAACATAACATTTTTCCTTTAAAAGTTTCCAGATTTTAACTGTTGGGGAATAATAAATTAATATGCATAAAGTATCATTAATAAATCTGCCTCTACTTCAAAAGTATTTTCTAATCTTACTACTTTAGAAATCAGATTATTTTCATTAATGACAAAGATGTTAGGGAAATTCTTCTGCTTCCACTTAGTTTTACTGTGCACAGTGTTACTGAAAAATGAGTTGAGATTTATTTTTCTTTTAATTAGAAGATAGAGATAAAAATACAACCTTGAATTGAATGAAGGTGATGGTTCTTCCAGTGCTTGTGGAATGAATGCTGCCTGCTACACTAAAGCCAGAAAACTTGCTGTTCTTCTAGATTCATCCTTGTGGTGTATTAAAGAGAATGTTTTGGATTTTTAGGAAGTTTAATAAATATCTATAGCCATAATTAAAGATCTCATTTCAAAACAAAAGAATGATTTACAGTGCTTAAATTATTTTAAGATCTAATCACACGTAGACTGGAAAATAATGTTGGGATTGAGGTTTAGTTTCATTTAAAGAAATCGTCATGTTGACTAATGCAGGAATTCCTGTATGCATGTATGGGATATGTATGTGGATTAAAACACTCAGAACTGAGATTCTGATGTCGTTTAGGTGCATGTGTTTCATACCTGCACTATTTGAGCCTAAATTGTTGTCATATACTCCATTTATTATATATAGCTTAAGAATAAGGCATGAATATGAGTGCACCTCAAGACCCGGCTTTTGTTATCTGTTAGGTATTTGTGCTTTATGAAGTAACAACTCCACAATTCTGATAGTATAAGAGATGTGGGAGCAGAAAAAAAGGGCACACTTGCAAAAAACCTGGCTTCATATAAAAATCAGGAGTTCAGGAATAAATTTTTTATTTGTGTATTATAAACAAAGACCAGGTACTATTCTTTCACAACCAAATATTCTTCTGCTGTCTCCTGCACATTCCTTGACAGATTTTCTTTTTCTTCCTGCAAATTTTTCCCCGTACTGATTCCAAGGATATTGTAAATTTCCCTGTGATGAATGCACATGCAGAAGCTTGACCAGAGTTGCTGTTCCCCACACAGGCCTGTAAGCTGAGGGGTAAAAGGTGACAGTGGGCTGTGCTGCTCATGGGAGCGTATTCAGCCCACTGCATCCTGCAAATACCAGACTTCCTGAGATTTATTGTGGATACACAATATAGATGACACTAATTGAAAGTTTCTGCTTTATTGCATGTACACTACACGGCATCTACTTCTGGCCAAAAAGTCCTTGCAAGAAACCCTGAGTGCTAGCCAGGGATTCTGGTTCTAGCTGTGGCCTCAAAGAGAGCATACCTGAATCTAAACTGTGTGGTTATAAAATAATGACAGAGCACAGTTTGCCTTTGAGATTGTATTCCCAGTGCCAGCTGCTGCAGCAAAAGGACAACAGGGCTGCTTTGTGGATGGTGATTTTTGGCCATCTGTATTATGTAAAGCAGTTTCTGGAATGGGAGCTCTTCTGAGCTGCCATTCCTCTGTTACTGCATTGTGACACCAGTCTGAATTCAAACTTGCAAAGATTTCAGGTCATTTGGCAAAATTTACTTGTCACATTGAAGGACTCCATGTTTTCCACATGCAACTTACTCAGCTTTGTGTTAGACATCCTAGAATAGATTGGAAACAATCTGGTGGTGGTCAGACTGTCAGACTTCTAGGACAGGAGACACTTCCTGAGAGATTAAATTCTCAGGGACAAATACATAACACATCATCCACCTTTTATAGACTTGCATGGCTGGTGGTTGTTGGAGACTTCATTGACTCCCTGAGCAGTCTCAGAAGCTGCTCTCTGTTTAGAAGTTCTCTAAAAAGAAAGAGTGAGTGTTATTAAAAAGTAGATATTAAAGTTTGGGGGTAGTATATCCTTAGGGTCCATATTTGCCTATTTAGTACAACCTCAAACAGTTCTTGCTCCTATGCAATTCTCACCCCCCCAAAAAAAAAGAATGCATAACAGAGGGCTGTTACTACTCCTCCCTAACTCTGGCTAAGAATCCTCATTCCCCTCCAGCTTAGGGAAATTCACTGGCACAGAAAGGTATAAATTACATCTCTGTGTGCCAGCTTCAGAGAACCTGGCCACAGATACTTCAGTTGAGATGATTTTGTTCATTTCTTTAAAGGACAGTGAGAAAGATTGTGCTTTCTCTGATCTTGTAACTTAAAAAATATTAATAGAACAATCTTTAAGTCAAAAGATAGTTAAGTAAATGTTTATTTTAGACCTTCATTATTAAGTGCAACTACTTAAAAGTGAACAGTCACTATCAAAGAGGGCATATACGAAAGTAGTAAAATGAGATAAAAAATGTAGGAGAGTGAAAATGCAAAGAAAAAGTAGCTTTTAGCACAACAATTAACCACCCAATCTACTCTTCCTTTATTCCTTGCAGGGTAATTCATTGTAAGTGAATTAATGGTGAAACATTCAGTAATAGGCCTCGGTAAGGAAATAGGAGCAGTGTATCAGGATATCCTTTTTCCGCCCCAGAGTACCAATACTTTCAATTTTTATATACAACGGAAGTAATTAATTGTAACACAAAGAAGCACAGCTGTGCTTCCTGATGGTCACACATGCAATAGCTGCTATTGTTTAGCATTCTGAGTATGTACAATAGAAACTGTTCAACTGCTTGGAACATTTTATATTCTCAGGGATTTAATTTCCATTAGTAGCTTTTGAATCTGTAGTGGATTTTTAATATGCTATTATCTTAGATCCAATCCTGCATCCCTAATCAGGTAATTTTTGCTGATGCCAGTGAGAGTTTAAACTGTATTAGGTGTAGCTGCCAAATGAGGAGATTTGCAGACACAGGCCAATTTCTCATTGGAAGCAAAGGGAGTTATAGACCATATTTCGGGATTTGCTTTTAGCTGTATGAGTTTAACTTGTTCAAGTTCCAGTTTCAGTTAATATTCAAGTATCTTACAGACTACGAGAGAAAAGCTCCATTGCGGTGCCTTTAACTTCATTATATATTTTCAGACATTCTACCTGACTGCTGGGTCTGATATACAAGTATATCCTTTTACTATTCTGTAGACCTATATTATTTTGGTTTCACTAGAATATGAAAAAAAAAGAGGTGAATGAGACTATTTTGCTGCATTTGCTCTTATTTAATGGCAATGTAGTCATGTTTAAGGGTTTAGACTGAGGAAAAAATATGGAAGTGATGAAATTATCCCTTTCTTTTGTATAGAATTCAGATCTGTTTCATTCTAATAAGCTTGGAAGAACAGAGCATTTTCAGTCTCATAAATGTCCATCTTTGTAAATCTCTGCAGCACCCAGTCCTACAGCTGCCAGAAACACATCCACTTGAATCCATGCCTCGTGAGGACAAAGCTGTTACACACACCAAGACAGAAATTTTCTGTATTGAAAAGAATTCGCCTTGTGTAACAGCAGGTTTTAAAAACATTTCCGCTTTCAGCAGTGCTCCAGTTTCAGGCCAAAGCCTGAGCATCAGGCTTAACAGAGGAACTGTTAAGACAGTGTGGGTTTGGATCTAAGGATTATTCAAACTTGTAAAAGAAACTAACAAATACCTCTTGTAACAAAAGGTGGAGGAACACAAACATTTAGCTTCTCTATAAGCACAATTAAAGCTTCCTTGTAGATCATTTGGCACCACTGACTGATAATTCAGAACATAAATTTTAAAATCAGCACTACAATCTAACTCAATAAATACTTATCTCCTCTGAGCAAATGAAGACTTTCGGGATTTTATGTGCATGCATCTAGGGGAAAACATATTACTAATTCTCCAAACAAACTGATGTGAGTGAGGCACCCTGGTGAAGCCTCAGCTGAGCCTACAAATATTTTCCTTTTTCTTTGTTAAGACTTTTAATGCTCTGGCTTTAAGAAAAACAAAGTAATTTGAAATGTTTCTTTGTATTTAAAAGGAGAGTTATCTCAGGGTTTATTACGACCTGGTGAGAAGACTGCAACAAGGGTTTCGTAGATGGGAATCCATAAAAACAAAATCATACAGCTCAACTAGGCACAGGAAGAAGAAACAGAAAAAGCAGCGGGAAGTTGGGTTCTTGACTGGGAAGATGTCTCCGAGAGCAAAGAGCTCCCATTGCTGCAGCCCCGCGCCGCACCAGCGGGGTCCGCTCCCTCCTGCCCGGCTCCGGGAGGAAGCGGCCCCCGCTCTGCAGCAGGCGGCGGGGACAGGTGCGGCCGTTCCGGCCTCCTCCCTCCACGGCCACTTGCACAAAGCTGGGGAGGAATCCCCTGCAGAAGCCCAAGGAACCCCAAAACACACCAAGCGCTTGAGCTGTGGGAACACTTTTTCTGTTTCCTTGTGCCCACGCTCTGCACACTGAGCTGTCATTCCTTGGGTTATTGCCACGGTGCTCTCCAGGGCTGCCCTGCACTCACTTCCACACCACGCTGGTTGGACTCAAGGTTGGACAGGGCTTGCCTCTTTACTACCAGTGCTCCACTAGCAAAAATTTTTAGAAAACACCTTCCTTCACAGATTTGACTCTCCCTTCTTGAATTAATTTTGCTTACATTTAAAGAACTTAATAAAATCCATGACTTTTGGAAGTAACAAACAGCTGAATAAATTTATAATCAAGAGAATATGCTTTCAAGTAAAATAATTCTGAAAAAGAGACAAAGCCAAATTCATGTCATATTAAGTGAAATAATTGTGTCCCTGGCTGAAGGGCAATATTCTTTTAATATGTAACATGGAATATTTATTTTGGTAACAGTAACAGAGAAGTACTCATCTAATTGCAAACAGTTTTCAAAAATATATTTGGACCACAGATTTAAGACATGAATTCCAGGGACTGAAGGGAAGAAGGATGTACAAAGACCAAGTCCTATCACATGGCTGACCTTCTCCCTATATATACCTCTTTGTTCTTTTGATATTCAAGTTTGTAGCTCCCTAGTGATTCCGAGAACTAATAAGAAATTCCTGGAGAGGGAATAACAATGAAAGTAGCTGGAAGACTATCCAGTTCTTTTAAAATTTTTTTTTAAATACAGATCTCTTCATCATGACAGTCAGTTTTGAACTGCTTCTTCTGTATCTCATGTTAGACTTCCACATCTCATCTTGGCCAAATGTCAAATGAACATATGTTTACTTTCAGATTTTCAGGCTTCAGTGTTTTTTGAATGTTGCTCAATTAACAAAATAAATACTTTCTGTTACCAAAACCTGGTGTGTCTGAGTTTTAGCAGATTGCTAAAATCCTCACCAGGTAAGACATCTGCTGCTGCTAACTAGCTCACTGGAACCCTGTGCCCTTCTGAGAGCCCTTCACCTAATGTGTTCATTTTCTGGTTTTAAAAGGTCTCTCTACCTATCCTGGAAATCTTATTGGAAATAAGTACTGCACTGTTTTGAAAGACCTCAGTATTTTCTATATGATGTTTCATCAGACATCCATCACAACCTAAATACTTTCTAAGGTGGCTGTGATTCATCATTTTAGATTAAGATGCACTTTGGTCTCCTGCAGCCCTAATATTATCATAATGTAGTTTGCTTTTGCAGACTTTATTTTGTGATTAAGACAAGGAGTTGCACAGCCCTCATTAATGCAGAGATAGGCATTATTTGCCATAGCAATAGGAAATTCATCCTCAGCAACACTGTTCCTGACCCGACAGGGACTGTCACTTGTGAGTATCTTCAGTGCCCAAGTACCTTGAAAAGTACTGGCTGAGACAGCAATTTCTGCAATGTGCAAACTTACACACCAGGAACGGGATGAAAAGAGTTGATCCATTTCACAAAAAGGGCTAAATACATTTCAAGGCTAGCGGCTGCTGCTGAATTCATGCATCCTGAATTGAAATCAGTATCTAACATCTGACGAGCACTGGGCTGTTCTAGCACACATTATTACTGAAGACATGCTAGCACTTACAGCTCTGGTTCTGGTTGGGAGCACACACACGCATGTTGCATTCTTCTTCCATATTGAGTGTCTATTCTGCTGCTATAATCTGATAGTACACAGAGTGGAAGAACAGCAGACTCATATTTTCCTTCAAAATTATAAACATAAGCATAGGAGTTCCGTATTGCTTGGCATGGAAGCTGTGATTTTGTCTTTCTTGCAGGCTGGCTTTGTTTTGGACACTGACAGATTTTTCTGGATGATGGTGATCGGAAAAAATTTTCCAAAAGTCTAGTAAGGCAAGACCTGCATTTTTAAATGCCTATCACCACAGTATCTGGCCACATGCAATTATTAGGTGTGCCTTTACCTGCCTACATTTGATAGGTGATAGATTTGAAGTTATACTTCCTCTTTTGTTTAGCTGTGTAGGCTCGTACACAAGCACTCATCTAAGAGTCTGTGGGTAAAACACATGTGAGCCAGAATGCAGTGCTCTCATCTTACATTCAGAGGTGACAGCTCTGGAGTGGAGTACCCAACATTTACAAGTCCTATCTGATATTAGCATGCAAAAATGGAGCTACACTGTGGAGAGGTCAACAAAATAAGCAAGGCCATATTTCCCGCAGATGTGGCTATTTGGCACCAGGAAGCCAGATTGCTTCCCAACTGGTTATTCTCTAGAAACAGTTTATCTGGGCAGGCATCTCCACACCAGCAATTACTGGTGTGTCCTGAAGGCCTAAAGGGTGTTTTGGTGTGCAGCAAAGGGAAACTGAGTAGGTCTGTACAATCCACGTGATCTTTCTTTCCCCCTGTAGTTGGCTGTGTGTGCCAAGTTCTTGATGAGAGTAACCAAGTGACAGGGCAGGTGAAAGGCAAGAGGACATCAGCAGCGCCACTGCTGTCACACCGTCGCGTGAAGGATGAAAAGCAGCAGCCCAGGTGGGAGCTGTGCGGCCTCTCCTGCACATGACACTGTCACTGGAGCTCCTTCTGCACTGCTGCTGGGAGACCTCACCTGAAGACAGACAGACAAATTATTACTTTTCCAATTTGTCCTAATGATAAGGAGCTTCAAAATACGATGCAAATCATGGCCTTCAGCATCCTTATCTGCAAGCAGAGCAGCTCATTGCAGAAGTTATAATGTATTCCAATCTAACTAACTGAGCCTATTTATTTAGATACAGGAAATGGAAAAACCAAACAAACAATGCTGTCCTTTGCAATGGAACTCTATCCCTCCTGCGGCACTGCAACGTCAGCCTTCCCAGAACTATTTTTCCACGAAGCCGAAAGGCCCATGTGAGTCCCTCATTTTCCCCTACGCTGCTGCCACCATCGCCTGCTCGCCGCCCTCCCCAGCTCACGCGCAGCCCCCTCGAACTCCCATCGGGGTGCTCCGGCAATCCGCCCCCCGCCTCCTCGGTGAATCCTGGCAGCCTGTCCGCTTTCCCTGGCACCGGCACCACCAGCACCTGCCCGGAGCCGCCCGGCCCTGCCGCCAAATGCAGCCGCAGCTGCTTTTCTCGTGTCTCGACCCTCTTCAAGGCCAGCAGTGCCTCCACGACACCGGCTTGGCCACTTTTTGCCCTCACACCTTCCTGCCCTTTCCTAGGAGAGCTTCTTCAGGGGGAAAGCACTGCTGGACGGCGGAGCAGGATAACGCCCGGGCCCGGGCGCCCAGCGACACGCTGGCCC
>WEIT01000561.1:225374-296792 GCA_013389985.1 Dryoscopus gambensis | reverse complement strand
AGGGCCGGCGGCGCTCGCTGGCCGTGCGCTCCCTCCCTCCCTTCCCGGTGTTGTAATCCCGGGCCTGGTGCCGAGCGGCCCCGGCCGGAGCGAGCGGCAGCGCCCGTCGTCGTCGGAAGGGTACGAGGAATGAGGTGCTTCGCCTTCCTTTTGTGCGAGCCTTGAACAAAGCTGGACGTCGGCATTCCAAGTCGGTTTTGGCCGTTCAGCCACGTCAAAGAAAAAAAAAGTCTGAAGAAATAATAACCCCAAATAATCGCCCGTACCTTAGTAGTGAAAGATTGTGCTGTTGAGGACCGATTATGTACGCGTTTTCCATAACTGATTACAAAATCTATTGAACAGAGTTCAAAAGCATAAATGGCTTTTTACCATCTTTAAATCAACCACCCTATGATGTTGTTTTGGTAAAATTAAGAGTGAATTCAGCAGCAGGGAATGGTAGTAAGTTGTGGTGTTTCCTTTCAGCAGATGCGTGCTACTTTGTGTCAAGTTGTATGATGATTTTTCCTAGTGTAAATTGATTGCCCTCCGAATTTACATATTTTGTTCTCTGCTTAGAGGTAATTATCTTTGAGTTCTTTTATCAAGTTAGCACGCTAGGGATTGTTCAGGCCTGTTACCTTCAGAGATAGAGAAGCTGCTTTTGTAGATGAGGAAGACTTTCCTGGATTGAAAGGCTTGTTTGATTTGTAGTAGAACCTAGTCCTGGAATAAAAAAGTTAGCCTAAGAGCAGTTTATAGTCAGGTAATTTAACCACTCTATAGCTGGAAATACTCCGTGTTGTAGCATTTGTAGCAACCTGGATCAAACTCCTGCTGACAATGTATTTGTCTTTTAGTCTTGTACTTTTGTTCTTTTGTAGCTTTTTCTTAGGTTATGCACCACATTCCGTTTGGGGATGTGTGTGTGGGGCTGTGTGTTTTATACGTATTTATATACACACACACAACCTGGTAGGCTTTGAGATCTGGTTTGAAATTTTATGAAGGGTCTTCTCATGCACCTGCAAGATTCAGCTGCCAGCCCCTAGTATGTCCCGCTGGCTGATCTCTTCCAGGGACAGACAGTATGTGTGGCTGGATCTGAATTGTTTTCTTCCCTTAATTGTGAAGTAATTTAGTTTTGAAAGGGACCATTGGATGTTATCTGTTTGAGCCTTTGTTCAAGTTAGAGCAGAAAGCTCTTGGTAAACTGCAAGCCTGAAATAGCATGTTACTTGGAATTCACTGATCAAATACACATTTACTGAAACAGTAGGTAGCTAGAGCATAGACGTTCCTACAGCCAGTCTCTGGGACCCAAAATCCTGATGTTTTGGACACTGCTCTGCAAGATCCTCACAGTGAAAATTGTGTGGTTTGTTATGCAAATTAAAAATACTGAATATGGTGGAGTGTATAAATGATATGTGAGCTTTTTCTGGATACCAGGTCTGACATACAGAGTTGCATTAACTTCTTTGGTAAACTGCTGAAAAACACAGATGAATGAAGGAGACCAATCTGCATGCGTTAGGGAAACTGTTACAAATGTTTGTTTGTCCTTGCTTATTTCAAGCATCAGTTGAAGATCTGTCCTTTCTATCTGGATACCTGGAAAAGCATCAGGTATTTCTTGGTCCCTCAGTAAAAAGAGGGCATATTTTTCAGTGCCTGGGATTTCTTCACTTATCTTACTGTCATCTGTAAATAAATGACAGAGGGAACTCAGTAATTTAAAAGTGTATCATGTTAGAGTCATATGTGGATACAGATGGAGTACTTGGAGCCTTCTTTCATTTGTTAGTATTCCCAAAATGCAGGACTTGGGGCAGGCACAGAATGTGCCTGACAAGAAAGTTTTCCTTTCACTGCTGCTGGTTTAGTGGTTCCACTTTTTCTTTTTTTGGACAAGATCTGCAGAAGCTTCTGCAGTTGTCCCACCACAGTCGTGCTGATGGTCCCCAGTTGCAGAGGTCTCTTCTGTGCCTTCCAGGATGGTCAGTGCTTTAAAGAGAAAATGGGATTTCTTTCTGCTTTGTTTTCTTGCAATCCCTTAAAAGTTGCTGTGAAATCTGTTGAGGGTTCACTACTCTCAGGCAGGAAGTAGTTATTGTTTAAAATATTTAAAACTGACAGTGAATGTAAAACTTGACCTGCTGTATTGTGTCCTTTAGGAATAATATGGAGACTACACTAGGTGATCCTTGGAACTGAGTAAATGGTTGGAACAGTCACCTCATTTTTCTTCTTGGTACAGAAAACATAATTTTAGCAATCTCAGTGCTCTTATTGAGAAGATCTATGGAATAGCTGTTTTGTGAGGGATTCAGTCCAGAAACATCTGTGTACTACACTGTATTTGGGATGTGTAAATCCCAAGAGGTTTAGTTTGATAAAACAAATAGGTGGCCCACCACTGACCAGGAAATCAGGGGACAAGCTGCCAGCTTGCCAGGATGGTCTTCGTTGTGAATTGTCTTCCCAGCATTTTGCTGGATATATTTACAGAGCATATTAGGTATATTTCATGTCCATTTCCCCCCAAAGCAAAACAAAGCAATTGTGCTACTAGTCTGCAATATATATTCAGGATATATTTTGAAATTCACTGTAGCAGGTTTGACATATTGAGAAGAACAAGAATTTCATTAATCTTGTGGTAGTGGACAACCCATGCAGGGGTTTCTTCTTATTGACCCTGTTGTTGCAGGTGTATACAAATGGCGTGAGAAATATGGTCATTCTGTTTCAGATTTATAATCCAGAGAGGTTTCTTCTTGCCATTATTCTAAATGATGTCTTGTCGTTGCTGTCCCGTTTCGTTTGAATTCTGTGCGTTATGGTTAGGTTTAGTACTGTTTAATGATGGTCTGCTTAGCAAAATTCAAAACAAGTGTTAGGGCAGGAAAATAAACCCTGGTTCATTATTGTGATAATATTCATAGGTTGTATAAGCAGGAGGAGAAGGAGAAGCCACAGCAAAGCTTTACTGAAGGTCAGGTGTGTCACGAGCTCTGGGCTCCTGCGGGGACACCTGTAGTGACAGTGAAAGTGATTGCCCTGATGGAGCTGACCCTGCCGCCTCCGCCGTGTCACCGTGACCCTTCCCTGGGGAGGGGCAAGTGCTCTGAGTATCGTGAAGGTGTGAACTTTAAATGTTTTAAAAGATTTTAATTAGACAAAAATCCATGTAGTAACAATTCACAGGATGTGTACCTGCAGCATGCAGCTAAATGCTCTCATGCTCATTTTTTCCCCAAAATAGGATTCCCCAAAATACAGAGGAAAATGTAGTGCATTTAGATGTACAGTGCATAGTGCATCGACTATGTGATGAGTTGCTGTGCATTAAAAGGGGAAAAAATCAGTATTAACTCAGCTCTGCAGTATTGTAGCTTAATTTGCATCATATCTTATAACAGCAGCCATGCTTTTTACAAAAATTGGTATCACCCAAGGTTTTGCAGTGTGGTTTCAGTCAACTTTATTAGCATAAAATGTGGAAGCAACTAGCAGTTCTTTGTGTCTATATTCCCTCAGTTCACCATCTTAAGGAGAAAACTGTCAGTCTTGCCATGCTTTGGTTGATAAAATACAAGCAGATGTAGCAGGGATAAGTTAGAGAAATATCAAAGTCTCAGAAGATACACACCAGGATATAGATCCTGTTTGTGGAAGCGATTTCCTTTTCACTGCTGCAGCTGTTGAAATGATTTAATTTTGCTTTTCTTTTGTTAGCCTTTATACTTCCTCTGTGAGAACCTGATCCCAAACTTGACTGGAAATCAGTGGGCAGAGCTCAAATGACTTTGGAGGACTGAAGTCATCAGAGATTTCACTTTTGCAGAGAATCAATAGTCTGCTCATGAGATTTGTGCAAATGAGTACATTGTGTGCTCAGAGTCAGAATGTTGGGGATATGGAAGTGGTTAATAAGCTCAGATAAAATTTTCTAAATTAATCATTCTTTCTCCTATCCTTTGTTCAGCTGGAAATTCACAGTGCAGTGGGCAGGCAGAGGCAGTGGAACTGTTCCATGTGTTTTTGCAGGGGTATAGAGGGCTTGAACAGGAAGCATAAACAGAAGGGTTGGGAGGAATTGTTCAGCAGGAATACTATACTGGATACTGAAAATATTAAAGGTTTATCATGCCCTTGTCCCTTTATATTTGTGAATGAAAGAAACTGGGGAGTAGTATGAGAACAAGAGGGATTTATCAGAAGAAAACTGAACCTCAGTGACTGGAAATGTGAGTGAGGAGACCACAAAACTGGGTAAAATGTGCTCTTCCTGGCTGCATGTCCTTCTTTGGGGAAGAGAAATCTATCTTTAACAGAATGCCTTGGAGAAGATTTTAGAAACCTTCCTGTTTCCCTCTCCGTGCTGTGTGAGGAGCAGGCCTTGCAGTCGTCAGGCACTGGTTTGGACAACTGAGAGTTAATTACAACCCAGGACTGGGACAGGGCACAGGAATGAACTGCCAGCTAATGAGGTGCAGCCGTTCTTCTCACTGCATGTTTTGGTCACTGAATCTATCTTCTGTTCAGGTTATTGAAGGGATTTTAGCAGTAATGAAAAATTCAGGAGTGGTACCAAGTGTTAAGCAGAAATGTCCCTTATGAAGGTTTTTTTTAAAACTTGGTTTGAATATCTCCTCTCTTGGAGACAAAGCAAACAATAAATCCCACAGAATAAAAATGTGGGGTTTTTGTTTTAAAGTATAGGTGTATTTTTATAATTTTATTGTCTATATTTACTAGTTCATAATCATTTTACTTTTTTTTTTTTTTTGTGAAAATAGCCTATAAAAAATTTCGTGTAGAGTATTCTGATGTGTGTGCCATTCGTTAGGATTGAAGATTGTGCCCTTCCCTACCCGGGCAAATTATTATTCTGAGCCTAAATTTAAATGCAAAATTGGATAGGTTTTATGGTCAGTCTGTCACATTTGCTGAGCTGAATCAGTGGTCATACCAGGGATGCTTCATCTTTAAAACTTGTAGTGTGGGCTGGAGTTTAAGACAGACAATACTCTATGCCCTAGTCCTTGCTTGGGTTAGATGAATGGAAATTTTTCTAAACAATGCTATCTCGATATATATTTTTTTAGTATTTTACTACTTTTGCATTAATAAATTTTTACTGAATTGATTTGACAACCACTGATACCGGTTTACACTAATCTTTGTATGTTTTGTAAAGCTCTTTTAGTACATGGTTAGTCAAATTTTCTTTACACTTACAACTATAATTAATTATAACTCTAAAAGGAATCAAAACGTGCAGGGTTTACTCAGAAGTTTGTGGCAGAGGGCTCTGGCAAAATGTAGAAACATTCCCATATAGCTGATATTCTTCAGTTTCCTGCTCTTAAAATTTCATGGAAGGAATGCAGTTCGAGGCTTGCCAATTTGGGTTAGACCAGGAACTGCAAAATCAAACCCGACCCAGACAGGACAGTTTTTACTCAAACCCAAACCTTTGTTAAACTGTCTGTTTTTGTTCTGCCCCTGGCCCTGTTTCACTCCCCCCACCTCTCTTTAAATTCACAAGTTTTTAAATGTAGAGATGTTTCTAATTTAGAAAATTATTTTGGTGTAATGAACTAAAACAGAGAAGAGTGGACTAAGCTGAGGGAGGTCAAAAACCAGATGGAAATAGAAAATCTGAAAACATGGAGTAAAGAAAAAAATCCCCCTTGAAATAATGGAATCTAAATGCTGAAATTATACATCTGCTCAGCAGCTGTGCATTCCTTAGCCAGAGGTTCCGTTGCAGAAATGGCATTACTCAAGTTTTTCTCAAAGCTTCAAATGCTGTTGTATAATATTTACATCTGTCTAATACTGTCAGTAATAGTCTTAGGAGCCTGGAGAATAGAGGTGGAGAGAAGAGCTGATGTAAGAATTTCCTTCTTTGTCCTTAAGCATCTGTAGCATGTATAGTTGTTTGCTGCAGTGAAATTCTGTGATTCCCTTGCTTGGTTGTTCTTCATAAATACCTTTTAATTTCCACTGACTTAATTTCAGAGGAGAAGTTGGTTACAGGAAAAATAACCAACTAAAACTGTATGAAAGGAGGTGCATTAGTGAGAAAAGAATGTTGCAAATGCCTCAAGTGTTTTGCTCCCAACAATGGCCAGCAGTATTGCTCCGGAGGAACACGCAAGACAGTCTAGAGACAACTGTGGAATTCCACCACTCTGTGGAAGCTTCTTCCTACATCCCAATAACCAGGAGCTAGCTGAGACTCTAAGGCACATCAAATCCATTTCAGTATGTATCCGTAGCACATGAAGCAATTTTAGTTAGAAAAAGTCTATCTAAGCTACTAAGCAGGTTATAAAAATGTGTGATTTTACATTTTCTTTTTTTGTATTTTTCTTTGTACTTTTTGACAGTGTTGGTATTCATCAGCGTTACCTGTTAGTGCTGAGATTTACATATGGTAGAGCTGTTCTTTGAGAAACCACTGGTTTGAGTGCTGATGTAAAGGGTGATTTAGTTAATGTAAGACCCTAAGATGTTTTTTTGCTTTGTACAAAGATGACAACCCAGGGGACTCTTGCTTCAAAGAATTGTTACCAAAATTTAAAATTTGAGGTTATGTAAGGGACATGACAAGAGTTTTCAGTGATTTTGAATCTTGATTTCAAACTATTTCTGCATTTGGAAGAAGTAATTGTTTACTGGAAGACATTTTTTACTGTGTGTACTTGGAACAACTGAAGGTAAAATAAATCTTGTTCAGGTTACTTTGATTGAGAAGAGAAGCTGTGGGTGTGCTGTAAATACAGATCTCAGGGTCTCCTGAGCATTTGAAAGAGCAGGAGTGGGGCTTTGGGTTCAGGTAACAGGGAGTGGGCAGAGGAGCAGGGGCGTGCTGAGAAAGGCTTGCTGGGTTTGAGCCCTGGAGAGCAGCCCAGAGCTCTCTTCTAAGGGTTATAAGGGTTTCTTACCTGGGGTAGGCTCTCTTCATCTTCTTGCTCTGTATGTAATTGCAAAGCACCTCTTCCCATATCGACCCATTCGTACGTTATTATGCCACTGTCACTGTTGATTTTTCTCTCCAGCATCTGTAACTTTGTCACAGTGTGAAATGAGGTTTGAGGCTATTAAAGTGTAGCCAGTATGAAGTTTCTAAAACTTAACCTAAGTTGATTATTTTATTTGGATTTCACTGTTTTCCATATGTCGTGGAAAAGACTGGGCACAAACAGGAGGAATTGGAGGTCTGCGTGCAGCCGCATCTTGTTTTGATCAGAGATGGGGTGGGACAGCTGACATGGCTGGAGTGCTGCAAGGGCTCTTATGGGCTCTCCAGGAAGAACAGGCTGAGATGGTGAGGGATGCACGGTGTTGTGGGGATTTTTGTTGTGAGAGTGCCGTGGGGATTCCTGAAGCTCTTCCTTTTGGGTGAAGGAGGAGTCAGTTGAGAGCTGTGGGTCAGGCCTAGCCGCAGGTCAGCACGGCTCCTGTTGGTAGGTGCCTGCAGGAGCCTCTCAGTGAAGGAGTGGGGAGCGGCCGATACTGTTTATCTTGAATTCCTTAGGGTAGTGGCAGTGTCACTTGTAACATCCTCATTGACAAAGTGATGGAAGTACAGACTGGACAAATGGACAGTGAGATAGACTGAAAACTGGATGAGCTACCAGGTTCAAAGAGTTGTGATCGGCAGCTGGGGACAAAGTCCAGCTGGGGACCAGTCACTAGCAGTGTGACCCAGGGGTCGAGGTGGATTTCCAGTACAGTGCAACCAAATGAACATCCATGGATGATGGGACACAGCACAGCCTCAGAAGTTTGTAGGCAGTACAGAACTGGGAGGAGTGTTTGGTGGGCCGGGTGGTTGTGCAGCCGCTTACAGGGACCTGGATGGACTGGAGAAGTGAGCAGAGAGGAACCTCATGAAGCTCCACAAAGAGAAGTGCAAAGCCCTGCACCTGGGGAGGTGCCTCCTGGGCTGTCCAGGGGTGAGTGCTGTGGGCAGGCTCGAAGAGGTGAGGATGCCCTTCAGCTCAGCACTGGTGAGATACATCTGGAAGGCCCTGGCCGGTTCTGGGCTCCCCGGGAGAACTGGGCAGGTACCCCTGTGGCAGAGAGATGGTAACAGCCTCACGGGTGCGATGAGGGCTGCTTTATTCTGTGTGTTTGGAAATAGAGTGGACGGGGGAGTGGAGGGTGACGTGGTGAAATTTGTAGCTGATACAGGTACTGTAAACTGGCTTGAGTAGTATTGAATGCCTGGATGATAAAATAGTGGATGAGGTAGAGTAAGTGCAATGTAATTTAATTCAAACAGAGGAAAAACAGTGATAGGCTCTAAATGAGGTATTAATACTTGGAGAGATCTTTCTTTTGAAGCTCCTATTTCAGATTGAACCTATCTGCTTATGGTGTTGAAATTTTTTTCCTTTCTCCTCTTTTTTGTTTTCACTGTCACTTTTGTACTTGTGGGCACATAAAAGGTTGGATTTGTTTGCTAATTTAACTGAAAACTAAGGGCATAGAAAAGCCCTGCGTTTTCAGTATTTCCAGCTCACTGTGGTACCTTATGAGGAGTAAGAGGAGAGGAGGGCCAGCACTTACCTTCTTACAATCAGCACAGGCTTAAATGAATTTAAGCCAATTTTGAAGAAGCATTCTATACGGTAAGTTTTTTTTTAAATGTGGTTATACAGCTGTACATGTTCATTATATATGGATGTGCAGGTTATGTCCTTCTGGTAACACAATTTCAACAGTCCCATTAAAATGAGAAGGTAATTTTTTTTGTCCTGGTTTGATTTTTCCTTCTTCCAGCAGTACAAATAGGATGCAGTACTTAATAGACTTGGGCCTCTTCACTTAGGGAAAGAGAAACAGTGGAGAGAGAGATGGTGAAGGTAATCTATCAAACCTTAAATGAAATTAAGAAACTGATGAATAGTGTTTCATCACTATTTTTTTATCTCCACGGTGTAAGGGAATGGCAGGTTTACAAGGGTGGTCAAATGGGGTGTTTCTCTCCTTCCTCACAGCAAATATTTCGGTTGAAAAGGCGCTGCCAGAACGCATGGCTGGGGATGAAAGTGCCGTGCAGATTTGCAGTCACACGGATTTGTTGGCGGATGTGTGCACTGATGGCAATAGCGCAGTCACTTGTGCCTGGTTGCAGGTCAGGAACTCCACAGGTTTCTGGATGAAGCAAGGGAGGACTCTGTTCTCCCTTAGTTCCCGACCAGTCGGATAGCAGGCGGTGTTACGGGCAGAATGCTGGCCTAGACATCTGCCGCAGAGCAGGCGGCAATTTCGGAGGCCTTTTATCACACCCACACGCAGCCAGGCACGTCAGCTCCTCTGCTGTTGCACTTAGTAGTGTCTGTAACGCCTACAGCTTTTTTTTTATGTTGCACTGGCACCCATCTGCCTTCGTTGACACATTTGTTAGGTTTGCTTTAACGAAACTGCCATCCAACGTGAAGTAACATGTTTTTTTGTATCTGCCTTATCTTAAACATTTTCTGTTCAGGTACTTTATTTTGCTTAGTGTGGAAAGATTGATACTATAATTTCCTAAGGACTGGAGCACTGTAGTCAGGTAGACTTCCATTGATGTCTGCTGGATGAATAATTAACTGCCAGATGGAGAGGCCAGTTCTGTGCTGCAGATAAGCAGCCTAAGCAGCCGGGTGCACTCGAAGGGCCAGTTCTACTCCTTGTTCATGCCACCCTGGTGCGTCCTTCCCTCTTCCTTTGCAGCAGCACTGGCTGGCACTGCTCTGATGCTGTAGAAATCTAAACTGGCTGAGAGCCCACTAACCTTTTTTGCCTTCTTTTTAAAAATTTTTTTCAGTAGGCTTCACTTCTTGCCAGTCTAGCTGCGGTTGTGGGGGCAGACCAAGTGTCACCATTGGCATGGAGAACAAGAGTGCCCCTTCCAGGCTCAGTTTAGTTGTAGTGTATTGTGCTTGTGGGTATGGCTGCTCTTTGGGAATGTTACCAGGTTTGGAGTGCCCTGGTGGTTTTTCTTTCAATTAGCTTGAATGTTGGTGACCCCGTGTAACTTCTTAGTGTGTACTGACCATATCCCCACTTCACAAAGCAAAAATGGGTTGGTCAGAATCTTTACTTTCCCATACCCACATTCCTCTTCACTCTTTTGCAGTTGAGTCCTTTGTTTTGTAGTTCTGTTAAATTTTTCTGTCTCTGATGTAGTCTGCAAAGTTTTGGAGTTTGGCAAATTCCTAATACCTGAAACTTCAAAGACAAGCTTCATGTATCAGCAGGCTTGAAGATTATATGTCTAGTCAGATTATGGCGTGGATGTCACACTGTTTCTGTTTCAAAGGTCTTGAGCTGTGTTAATGTCCCCGAGGTGAGGGATGTTGCCATCAGAAGCGTTCAGTAAAGTCGTTCTGCCTGAGAAGAGGGTGGTCAGTATGCACATGCTGGCCAGCTAGCAAGATGTTGTTCGGCACCAGAGGATGTGGGAGGCAAGGGAGAGAGAACTGTGGTTAGAAGAATATGCATGTGAGTGGGGAAATGGATCTATTGCTAAGGGGCAGGGAGAGTGAAATCATACAGGATATATAGTGAGCTGGAGCAATTACACTGGGAAAAGATATAGACCAAAATAGAACAAATCTGTAGAAAACCAGGCCTTTCTTTGTCTGTTGCTCATAATGCAATTTGTTTGATGTATGATGACTTCTTTTTTTTTCCCTGAATGAAGAGAAGAATTTGAAATTAAAGAATCACTTGAGTTTTAAGAACTAGAAATACCATAGGCGTGTGTTTGGCATCACTGCCAGGGCAGAAGAGATCAATTCAGCCAAGTTTTTTCTTCTGTTCTCCTCATTAAACTAGGCTTTATTAGAACAGAGAGAAAGCACAATAAAATCTTTATATAGCAGGCTCAGATCTAACAACAGGTGTGCTATTCCCAAATGCAAGGATTTTTACAGAGTTGGTCAAAAGGAGCATTAAGTGACATAGCATCTAGGAAGTGAAATGTGGGTGCTGTTTTCTGCATTAGACTAAGCTTGCTCATGCCTATGACTGGGGAAATATATTTCAGAATTAAATACAGTCTCTAAAAATGTATTTTTTCAAAGAACTGCTGTAGATGAAGCAGAAAGTTAGCTTTTTGACAATGAACATAATGGAATTAAATGCCACTGTAACAGTGCAGTTGGTATGAGAGAATAATCTAAAAATACAGTGTTGAAATGTCTGACAAGCTCACAGGAGTACTGATGCAGCCACGTGTTTATATATTAGTGTGTCTGCAGTCCACACTCTTCCACCTCCGGAACCCATTACACTGTAATAAAAAACAGATTCTGCTTAAACTGCTTGTTGCAAATTCACTTGTTTTTTGAAAATGCTGGATTTGACAAATGCTCTTCTTCTGTGCTGAGTTTTGTCTTCAGCAGGAAGTAATATCATCCAGAATTTGTTCTTTTGGAAGGTGTACTAGGAAGTATTTTAGTCTCATGCAAAGAAATTTGCCAACACTGTTGATTTTTTAATTTTAATTTAGAATGCACGTTTCTAGAAGTATACTTTAAAAATAACTTTATTTAAACTATTAATTTGGATACATCTTTCAGAAGAGTCTCTTCTGGAAGCAGTGGCTGGCACGGCTTCCTTTGGCCAGGCGCACAGCATCCCGTTACAGCTCAGCGGGACTGCTTGCCCGCGGTACGGCAGAGATCAGTGAGTGAAGTGGCACTTGTGAGAGCAGTTCGCAATGTTCACAGTCACGTTTCTCATAGGAAATCAAGTGTGTTCAAAGAACATTTTGTTTAGAATGACACCTGTCAGCCTCTGTGTTACTCATGCACCCAAGAGAAGTACAAAAGAAGTTAAAGGACATTTTCTGTTTCCAAAGTGCTTTCTAACAGTACTTTCTGTAATCTGTTTTGTCTCTTCTTCATCACCATTTCACCATGCATGTATGTTTCTGTGATATGTGGTCTGTAGTTTTCAAAGAAGTTTGTAACGGTGGAAATACTAAAACTTCTAACCAGGTATATTTCCTTACACTGCTTTTCATTTGTTAAAATCCATTTGCAAGTTTGACATTGTGACATTGACATTTGTGTGTGAGTGTGAGTTTGGATTTTTGGTTAGTTTTGTTTTGTTGGTTTTTTTCTTGGTTCCGTCTCCCTCCCACAGTGACTGCTTGTAATTTTTGCTGGCATGAAACTTGCGCTGAAGTACTTAAAGGTATTTGTGAATGTCCTTGTAAAACATTGCAGTGGTGTTTTCTATCTGCTCTTCTGGAAAACAGAATCCTTGGTAAAATATGTATGCATCTTCTTATTTTTAGCACAGTGGGTTTAACCCCTGATGAAACCTCTAGGATTACTTTGTAGTTTTAGGACTGGCTTAATTTTCTTTATATGTAGTTGTTGTGTGAAATATCTCAATAATAGGTCTTGAGACCAAAACACAACCTGTGGGAGTGACGGGGAAAGTTTATGTTAAAAAAAGACACAACAAAGTAAAACTACAGGGAGGATGCTAAGGGTGGAACTGTTATATTGGCCTTCTGAAAGAGAATCAACACTAATAACTTCTTGCAGGGCATTTAATAGCTGTCAGGTAATCATGTTATGGTGTTTTGAGCTTCAGTTCTAATGTGTAAACATCCATGCTCTTCCACTGCTAACCAACAATTTGAATAAATTTTATTCCAATGAGTAAGCATTATTAAATATATTTTAGAAGAAAAATAGCTGTTTATTTGTTACATGTATGACATTTTCTCTTACCTTAGGTTAATAAAGAAGTTCTGGATAAAATAGAAAATACTTCTAATTTTGATTAGCTGATAGAAAATACAAATTGGAAATAAAAATCTGTACAATGCTAGGAGATAGGAGAGGTTCCTTTGGGGAAAAATTCAAGAGTCTGAGTTTTAAATAATCTGAGAGACAGAATGCTATCACGTATGATACACAGAAGCAAAATGAGTGTATTTTGCCTTCTGCAAAGTGAGTTCTCGCAAATATGAGTCTATTTGCAGTAAACAAAAAAAATTGTTGAAAGTGTTCATATTCTGTAAAAAGGCACCTGACTAGGGCTTTTGTTCTTATATGTAACAAACAAAAAAATAATCAATCCTATGCTTACTTTGCCTAGAATTATAGAGGTAGCCAGATGTTAGTGCTTCTGATCTTTTACGTGCAATAGGATTTATTGATAGTGGGGATGTTTTATAAGTGTATTAGTATATTGATAAGGGTGATGGTTTTCATCATCCTGCCTACTTTAGTTATTTTTTTAGTTATTTTTTTTTCAGATGTAAGGTCTTCTGTAAGCTCCCATCATAGTGGTATTTGACATTCCTCACTAGATCTGGGGTTTTACCATGAAGACAGTGATTTAGTTCAACATCTCTTAGCATTTTGAATTCTTTCCTACTTTGTAGTTGTGAACTGATGAAGGGGAAACTCTGTGAGTGAAAGAATCCTGTGTAAAGGTCATTGAGCTCTGAATTTCTGGTTTTGGCATAAGATCCAGGCCTAAAACTTTGTAACAGCAAAGAGTTTCTGGCAGCCTGTTGCTGGTGAGATGTTTTTACATGAACAGAGGGATTCTACCTGTCCAGTGCACAGTGGCCAAAGATCTCTTCTTGGTAGAGTTGTAGAATTACCATCCTCAGCAGTGTTCTGCAGTGTCAGATTTAGTTAAGCCGACAAAAGTACAAAGCACCTCCCATGCCAGTCATACCAGAGTCAGTGTGAGCTCCTGGTTGCACACTGATGGCTGGGAGACTTGCACCCTCCTGAGATACCTGCAGGGCTTTTTTCTCAGTTCCTGAGAGATAGTGTGCTTAATGAGTAAAATTACTATTGCTAGAAAAATGTTTTTCAGGCTATTCTCTTTCTCTTCTTACACGTGCTATCACTGGAATGATTTTTTTTTTCCCCAAGTCTCTGCTATCTGGTAGCATAATGGCATCTTAGTAATTTTCAGTATGTTCAGAATGGTAAAATTCTTGTCCATTCTGTTTACAGCAAAATACTTATTCTGAGTTGCAACAGCCTTTTTTCATGGTACAAAACTACTTGCTTTTAGAGAAGATAGATGGAGACAGTTTATCTGTACGACCATCTCACACACATTTCCTTTGAGGTTGGTAACTTACTAATTTCTGTGCTTGTACGTAATTGACCTGAAACTTGAAGACATTGCAGTGTTGTTGTATCCTAAATAAACTATGTGCCTATAGTTTAAAAAGTTAAACGAATTCATAACAAAATCGTCTCTTTCATTTGAGAAAAGGACAATTCACATCATTCTAAAAATCTGTCTTACTGGATCTACATGAATGCATTGGTTTTGAGATGCGAGGCCTTTGCAATGGACGAGCTGTTCTTACCAGTTCCTTGCTTCTGAGTAAGATGGGTTCGTGTCTAAGGGTAGCGCAGTTCGGGTGAGTTCTGAGTCAGGGCAGAGGTGGCCCGAAGGAGAGAGAGCTGCGTGGCCGGGCAGCGGTGCTTGCCGGAGCCGGGCACTGGTTCCCCTTGCCTGCCGGAGCGAGGGGACGCGGCCGGGCACGCGGCGCTCCGTGGCCGCGGGGAAACGCCGGACACCGAGAAAAGGCTTCTGCCTATTTCGGGAGAGGCTGGCGCAGCCCGGTTCCTGGGGAGGCCGTGCCGCGATGCCATTTTGAGGTTAGATGTGTGCGAGCGCGGCGCTGCGGGAGGAGGGGCGGCGCGGTCGGGTTACGGGCTCCGCANGGGCCGGGCTGCGCCGGGCCCGGGGTCTCTCGCTGCGGCAGCTCTTCGGGGCTTTGCCTTGGCTCCGAGTAAACATAAGAACTTATTAGGAAAGAACTTGGTTTTGAACTATTTTTAGAGATCAGAAAGCCTCGTGGCGCTGTTTAATTTTGCTTAGCTCTAGCAGTGGTTATAAGGACTTTCTGGAAGCAGCCTCTTGTGCTTCAGATATTTCCTTTAGAGCTAGAAGGTTAATTATCTGATGCGTTTATTTCCTTCTCGTTTTCAAGTTGTTACCTGTATTTACGGTATAATGTAAATTCTAGGTAAATGTTTGCTTTTTTTCGTGGAGATGTAGAGTTTTGTATTTTGCTTGTTTTGCCTTCCCTTCCCATGGATACAGAATAGCGATTTGAAGTAATGTGTTTTAAAGATCGTGTAATTTCCATTTCATGTTTGCACTGCAGCAGTACTCAGTCGTTCCTTGGCAGAACAATGGTTGGGTACTTAGTGCACATTTCTTAAAGCTTTCACCATTAAAAAAAAAAATCTGCAGGAGAATATCATTAAGGCTTTTTATAATAGAACTGTGTTTGTATTTAAACTTGACTTCGGAACAGAATGTTTTGTGGAATATTTATTGTAGTTGTTACAGCAATGTCAGCTGGTACCTACTGTTCCTGCAGGATCATTAGCATGTCTTGTGTACTTCTTTGGGGCTGCATAAATCTTTTAAGGTAGAAGAAACTGAGGAAATCTCATTTTGAAACTCTGAGCATGTTGTGTTGTGCTGTTTGGGGTGTTGTGTGCTTTCCCCCGCTTTTAATTCAGGTTGTAAATCATTCTGCCAATCAGGTGTCCATAACTGTTGAATTTTTTTCCTCTACTTTCAGTGTATTATCACAAACATGAGATAAATAATGACTTTAGGTTTAGTTCAAGAGCTAAGTACAGCTTTGTTCATGGAAAGGCTCAGCAAGGGCATGAGATACCACACTCATCAGAGCTTAAATGAACACTGTGTATCAAATGCTGTGAAATGTACAAAGCAAATCAGCTGCAAAATATCTTCTCTGGCAACTGGTTAGAGTCTTATTATTTGTAAAATAACTTGAAGCTGTTAGATCATGGGATTTTTCTTCATGGCATGTAATCTCTTTGTAGCTAAAGAAGTAAAATGATCCTGGTTGTGGTTTGCAGTGCAGCTCTCTTGTCAAAGGAATTCCTTTTATTACCCTCCCTCCTCCCACAAATAAAAGCCATCACACGCTGAAATGGGGAGTTCTCTGCAGTTGTTTTATTTAGAATGAAACACTCGAGGAGAGTCTCTTGTTCTGATGAAAATTCTTTCTGAGAGCTGCTGCTGCTGCATGCCTGAGCTCCCCAAAACTGAAGAGATCCAGCTGATTCTTTCTGTTTCACTGCAGGGAGTCTTTTGTGTCTCTGCCAGCAGAAGTGTCTCTGGTACAGGTTGGAGAATTTTTCTTCACCTCAGCCTGAGCATGTGAAATCTAGTCCTGTCTGCTTAAAATCTACACAAACTTATGGGCAAGATTGAGTTTACCCTAAAATCAGTAAAATCTGGTGATAATAGCAAAAATGAAACACTGACATTGAATCTCATTTTCTTATTAAGACTGTATATAGTAAAAATAAATTATTTGATCACCTCATGTACTCTTTAGACAAAATCTCCTCTGTTTTCTCAACTTACTGCTCCTTGTGCTATAATTTAAAATGTGGGTGTTGTTAGTTTAAAAAAAAAGTTGATTCACACAAAGCAGTATGCAGTGGCTGCAGCTGCTGTTTTGAATATATAAAGGTAATTGATGTAAAAAACCACCACACCATTTTTGTTTCTGTTCCAGTCTGTACCTCTGCAATGGGTTTCAGTGCAGTTCAAATTGTTTCATCATTTTCATACTGAGATCAGTGTGTATATTGACTAGAAATGAGGAAAGAACTATAAATGCATATATAAATGTATTTTACTTAGGTACTAATGCCAGTAGGCTGTGATGGTGAAGCCCCTGTGCTGAGATCCAGGGCAAATTAATAAATGCACAGCTCTGGGTAAAAGTTTATCACCAACATCCAGTTTCTTGCCTTAGCTGAAAAAGAGCACAGCTGCTGGAGTCAGTGTAAGTTAGCAACACACGTATCTGAGATATGCTGCTTCCGCCCACACGTGCTTACCTTGCAGAATGTTTGCATAGATCTTCATAAAAACACTTCCCTTAATCTGCCGTGGCAAGCAACAAAATTATTTTGGCACTAAATTATCATGGTGTTGGAGCTGAGAGCCTAGGAAATGGAGGATATGCGCTGTGTCTGCTGGTTTATTTGCTGTGAAGCTGTTGTTTGTTCACATGTCTCATAGGGCAGTGAGATAATGGGTGGATCCTGTGCCTTCCACCTTTATTGTATTCCATGTAACAGGTTAAGTAATTTCTTTGTCCTGATCTCAGAAATCCAACTGATCAAAAACCAAAGCAAACAAAAAACCCCCCCGATCAACAACATGAAACCCATCCTAGCAGTTATTTGAGGGACTTCATGCTTAGGTTACGCTAGAGCCAGGGGTCCTAGCTCTGGTCTGCAGCTGGGGGGGCACCAGTGGGATGAAGCCCAAGCCTTTTGGGTTTGGCTCAGGTTCTGCTGGATTGGAACAGAAGTGACAGCCAGCAGGCTGCAGGCTTGGTCTTCAGGTGTGGGTTCCCCAGTTCAAGAGGGAGACTGCTGTAATGGTACGGCCTGCACGAGAGGGGCTGCCGAGCGCCAGGTGTGTTTGCTCAGCCTGCACAAGGCTGAGGAATGATGTTTGCCGATCAGAGAAGGTGGAGCTAAAGTCTTCCCAGGAGTGCATGTTGAAAAGATGGTAAATTAGTAGTTGCAAGTTACAGCAAGGTAATTTCTTACTGGATTAAAAAAAATAATTATAATGGGGAGGTACTTGGGCCACGTTGCTGTGAGAGGCTGCAGAACTGCTGTTCTTGGACATGTGCAGGATATTCCTTGTCAAAGTCCTGAGCATCTGAACTGAACATTGAATTTGGCTTTGTATTGGGTACGAGGTTGGACTGAGCAACTTCTGGAGGTCTCTTCTAACCTGTGAGAGTTGCTGGTTCTGTCTAACAGCAACCTGGGTCCGTGGGGCTGACAATTCATATGAAGAGGTCACTTGTTTTTCTCTGGAGCTCTTACAGATTGTATAGCACCTGATTTCTAACCCAGCCTAAAAGGATCAGAGTTTGTGAATGAAGGATTGGAGTGAAAATTGCTTGATCTTGTCTTCCACCAGCCATGTTGGTTTATTTGGCTTCAGTTGTTAAATTTTCATTTGTATTGTGTATCGAGGTGAAAATGAAAATTGGAACTTCAGTGTGTAATCAGCCTTCTGTCACAGGAGGGAAGAACTCAACTAATAGATGTGGCACTGAGTGCTGGCCCTTTTTATAGGGTCAGACTTGTGGGCTTTTTCTAGTAGGTCTTTCTTTAGAAGGAGACCTAACAATTTATTTTTTTCATTCACTTCTAAAACTAGTTACTTGTAAGTAAGGTTTGTTTATTTCAGATGGCCTGCATTCTAGCTTCCTGAAGATCTAGGCTGGGGAATGAAAAACTATGTAGACTGTTTTTTCTGTTTATCCCTCATTTGTGGTAGTTTTCTATTCCCTGATTTAAATCTGACTTTATACAGAGAGCTGAGCCAATAGAGCTGCCAAATAGTTTTGTGCTACAGGCTATCTGAAAATCTCAATCCGAATATTTTGTCAGTGGGAGCTATTGGGTGGATGCCTAGCATTTTACTTTTTAAAAATTTTTTTAGTCTGACAACTTGATTGTCTAAAAATATTTGGGCTCCTATTCTATTTTAAATCTTAGCATTTGTATTAGCAGAAATAACTGTACATAGTCTTGTGCTACAGCAGTTACTACTTAAGTTTTCTTTAATTATGGGTGTTTGTGACCTGGGAAAGATAACATAATGCACTAGATGTTAAATGCTGTTTGTTTTGAAGAGCATATTTGAAACAATGGAAAGACTTTTAAAAATGCTGAAGTTCTGAAGTGGTTTTTTTGTCAGTGTTAGATTTGGCAGTGGTTTGCAAACATGACAAATAATTTGCCAGGAAAGGAGTAACTCTTAATGTGCTTCTCATGCGTCCCCCGATTTTTCTGCAAATATTAAAATCCTATTATAGGGCTTAGAATCAGGGAGTTTATTTCAGAGTGAACTGTGGGTGTTTTTCTTCCTTCGTTTTGTGAGGATGGAAATGAAATGGCTATAGGTAGAACTGTTGCCTGTAAGGAACTATTTTTATATAGATATTATTGAAAACTGACAGTAATTTTTTTTCAGCATAAATTTACGCATGTCAAGTTTTCAAACTCAAGCGAGGACAATGGTATCATTTCTGTTATAATATGTAATAAACTGTGATGGGTTTTGTATGGGTGTTCTGGCCATCTGCAAGTCTTGTACAAGCAAATAATTATGTTATTTTTTCCAATTGGATTTTTCTTGGCAGCGTTATCAAATATGAATGTTACCACTCAACTGCAGAGAATCCTTTTTGTGTTAATTTTTTTAAAACATCTTGTTAAATAAACCATGCTGGAACTTGGTAGAGGACGAGAAGCCTTAAGGCACATTACTAAACTAGAGAATATTCCCCAAATACTAAAGGCAAGAATCTTTTTCCCTGGTTCTTTGTATTTTTTTCAGGTATTAACTGTGTACTGGCATTAAGATCTCTTAGCCTGTTTTCTTTTTGCTACTTCTTTCAATTTTGAATGTATGAAAATGACAATTTCTGTTCTGCACATACATAAACGTATGAAGGTAGCTCCAAAGGACCAGTGGCAGCTTGCAAGTCGTGTTTACTTGCAAGATGGTGGCTGTAAGTTAAGCCCAAACCCAGAACATGCATGGAATCACAGAATGGTTTGTGTTGGAAGGGACCTCCAAAGCATCTTGTCCAAACCCCTGCAGTGATCTGGGACATCTCCAAGTAGATCAGGCTGCTCAGGGCCCTGTCCATCCTGACCTTGAGTGTTTCCAGGAATAAGGCATCCGCCACCTCTCTGGGCCACCTCTGCCAGTGTTTCACCATCCTCGCGGTAAACAAATCCTCCTTGTGTCTAGTCTGCATCTACCACAGAGTTCAAAACCACTGCCCCTTGCCCAGTCCCAAAGGCCCTGTAAAAACATTTGTCCCCATGTTCCTTTATTTGTTTACCTTGTGTATTGGCAGCAGTTCTGCAACTGTTCCTTCTTTTCTGAGGCCTATTTTTCCCCCTCCAAACATCATTAGAAGGTGGAAATACAAGCATTTAGTATCTTTCTTGGCTTTTGTTTAAAACTGCATATTTCATGTTTTCCTTTTTGTTACTGTTTTTAATTAGGATTTATTGCAACATCAACAAGAAATAAAATGTATCTGTGAACTGGAAAGCCTTCTCAAATGTGGCTGTAGTTTCATCAAAGACTCAAGAAAATATCAAGGGAATACAACTGTGTTTTTTTCACTAGGTATTTTGCTGTTGTTGTGGTGTTGTCTCTTGCATTAACTCAGACTTTTAAAAGCAGTCTATTTCCTTGGAATTTTGGGTTTTCTTCCGTGTCTTTTTCTTTGATTTCGTGTATGTCGATAGGTTTGATCAATTTAAGTATCATTATTCTCAGAAAATAGCAGCGATCTTGCAGACAGTCAGCTAAAGAAAAAAGTGAAAGTTGTTCCTCTACTGATATATTCTTTGTAACAGCTGTACTAGAAAAAATTCTTATGTAAAAAGTGGCTTTTTTGATACTTTATTTTATTGTAGTAGCATCTGATAAAGCCTTTTTAAGGAGGATAAAATAAAGTAAGATAAATGTAATAAAGATAAGGCTAGATTATAAGGAACTTCTCAGTACAATTGTTGTGCGCTGTTTGTCAGTACTGCAGTAGCAGAAATCTAGCACTTCTAGGTTCTCCATAATCTATTTTAGTTTCACTTGCTGACAGTGGCTTGGAAAGCTTTTAATCTGTTTTTCAGTGGTAGCTGTGTATCGTAGTGCTGTATAGTTGGTGTTTCACACAATTATTTGTCCTAAAAACATAACATGAGAATAGTCTAAAGTATTGAATGGGCCTTTCTGTTTGTTCAGGGTTGTATCCTGTCCTGCTTATAAGGAAAAATAAGCACTTGCAGCTCATCAAAATACACCGAACTTTAGATACACAATTATAACCTATGCCGTGAAAACTTCTAACATTTGCAGTCAGCTAAAGCATTTAAAATTTGTAAAAGTCTAAGGGGGTTTTTTGTCTTGGTTTGGTTTTTTTTTGGTTTGGTTTGGTTTTTTTTGTTGTTGTTGGTTTTGGTTTTGGTTTTTTTTTGTGTTTTTTAATGTAGAAAATATTTTTTACAATTATCTGGATGCTGGAAAACCCGTAAAAAAAAGTGCTCTCAGTGTGCAGTCATGGAAAAGTTGTTTGTCATCACTTCACGTGCAGTAGACACTTTGGTTTTTCGTGTGCTGCTCTGTGGAGTCAGTGTGCCTGAAACAGCACGGTGAGGCTGAGGAGCTTTGGGGTCAGTTCTTTGCTTGCTGTTTGGGTAAGCTGAGTTCTGGGGTATTTTAGCTTCCATCTGGAGATGAGCAGTAGCTAAAAAAAAGCTGTTCTCTCTCCACATCTTTTCCTTATCTATTTCATTATTCTAAACAATCTCCCTCCTCTTCATCCCAGTCAAAGTATAAAAAGTATAAATATTCGTAGCTATTTAATTTTTGCAAGACACCTTCCTATATACATTGCTGATAAAGGTTTCTTTGTCATGACCTCTGAAGCTGATGGAGGGTGAATTCTTGTTCTTCCTGCTCTTCTTGATACACCTTTGAAAGTCTCATCTGTCACCTCCAACAGAAGGATATTGCTTTAGCCTGCTTGTTTTCTCACTGTATTTGGTGCAACAGATTCTGAATCTTTAAGAGCATCTTGATCATGCAGTTTTCAAATTACCAGATGCCTTTTTATTTATTTTTTTTTTAACGTCCTCCCCATCCCGGAGGCAGATACAGGATTAGGAAGCTGCTTTTCAGTTTGTCAGGTCTGGGCTCAGGTTACGAGTAGTGTGATAAGAATTACATATCCAAACTGCTGCTATTTTACAGTATCTAAGAATGTTCCTCTTAAGATAGCTTATAAATATTTCGCATCTTTTAACAAAGAGGAACTATGAGTAGCTTTCAGCTTATTTAACAGAAGAAAACTCCCCTACAGCCAGCCAAGAAGCCCCTCACCTCTGCCAAACCAGTGTGCTGGACTCCGAGCATAGAACTGATACTGTCACTGTACAAATTGCAAAGCATTAGGGTCTGTTGACAAAGAGATAAACCTTACCCCCGAGGGAGCATGTAGGCAAGGAAAGGCTGCAAGCTCTTAATTCATCAGGAGAGTTCTTGAACACTTGCATTTTTAAGCTTTTTGAGCAGTATTTTGAAGAATACATGTTGTGTGGTTTCCCTTTCTCCCTCCCTAGTTATCTCAGGAAACACAAAATAACCCAAGGCCGTTTGATGCCTTTGCAAGCCTTGGCAGGAGTTAGCAGTGTCCAAGGACACTTAGGAGTTTTTGGGTTGGGTCATACATATCTCTGTCCCCTGACATCATTGTTTCCTCCCTATTTTCCCACTCCCTTTTTTGGTTTTGGGAAAGGCCAAGACCCATACAGTCTGATCTACACAAGATTTTGGCGGTTTGGCAGTCAGAACTCACTTAATGAGGTCACTGAATTATCATACAATATTCTGGTTTATTAGAGACAGACATCCTGTATTTTAAAGAACTTCAGAATTTCTGGGTCTCACCTGATTTCCAGACATATATTCTCAACCAAAATACATTACAGCATCATTACAGCATCTTGAGCTCACCCTTTCCTGTGTTTCCTGCAACTCCAAACTTTTCTTTTTGTTCTTACCCCAGATATTCTTCTTTCTAAATAAGGAGGAGTTAGGTTATGGAGATGCTTACATTACACTAGTGCCAGGCATCTGCTTTAGTGACTGCCAGAATATGATTGCATGCTGCTTTGATCAAGATTTAGTTACATTGCTTAGATCTTTCAAGTTCTGTTTTCGAGCTGTAATTGAGTTGTAATTTTCGAACTTGTTATTGAGTTGTTGTCTGTTTAAATATACTTAAATATTTTTTCTATTTTAGTTTTGAGAATATACTGTTCGAAGGAATGTGCGAGAGTACTGCTTTTATTCAGCAGAACTTCTTTTTAAACATATTTATTTCTGCTTACTTAAGTAACTTTCACTGTTTTATCTTGTGACTCTTTAAGAGACAGCAGAACCAAGTCAGACTTCCCAAACTTCCTTGTGTGCTGGAAAGCTGTTTCCTGACTTGCACTCACATATACTTGCATTTACTTCCAGTGATTTATTCAGGGACATACCTGGAGTACATACTTTATTATCAATCTTCTACTGTTAAAGCAGTCCCAACAAAGTAACCCATTGCTGGCTCTGGGCTGAGTTGGTAAGGCTGGTAGTTAGGAGGGCTGTGTGTTTCTGTGGGGCACTGTGAAAGATACTCCTACCAACAGAGCCTGCTGCTGCAGACTATTTAATTCTGTCTCAATTTTAGTCATTTTCAAAGCTGCTTATAATGTGGAAGGTCGTTTCATCATTCCAAAGATTCTGTGGTTTATAAGGAAGGGACTACATAAATAAGTTTTTGAATGTTCTTTTACATTTTTAAAAAATAGGAATACTGAGCTTGTTCCTCCTTGGCTTTGTAAGGCATGTAATCTTAAAAATTTTGAATCCACAGCCTGTACGTTCTTCCTGCAATTGTTTGTTCTGACAATTGCATTTCAGATTTGAACAAGCAGAAGTTGTCATGATAGGGCGTAAATATATATCTCTTCTTTTTACAGTCTTGTTTAATTATGTGTTATATATATAGTAGTTTTAATTTGTGCACCTTGCTGTAAAAAAAAACAGAGGCAAAATGTAAATAACCAATCCATCCTTTATAAAACCCTTCAGGAAAAACTGACTTTTTTGTTGTTTACTTTCAGTTTGCTCTTGGACAGCCTTTCACCTTTCTTTACCTGAATAAGGAAGCTGCTGCCCTGAACTGGGTTTCTTTTCTGTTTCCAGTAAATACTTTTGTAAAGTATCCAGTGCTGAAATCTATCAGCACTTGGAAGTGTCTTGCATTCTTGTCAAACAGGGAATGCTGAAGTTCCAGTAAGTCATTAGTGGGCTGAAATGTCTTTCTTCAAGGAGTAAGGAAGCTCAGTAGCTTTGTGGTTCAGGGGAAATTATGTTATGCTGGAAGGACCTACCTGAAGACTGACACTTCAGCTGCGTTGTTGTTACCTGTTTAAAGGATGAAAATATTCCAGGGAGTGCTCCTGTTGGTGAAGTCTGTAAGTCATATACAGGTTTCTCTTGAGCATATACTCAGATGTGACTGAGTTCCTTTGAGCCCAAAAGATGTTTATCTGCAGTTGGGCCCTTGTCTTGCAGAATCTTTGAGCAGTGGTGTGTATAGTCTGTAGTTTGTGTTATAACTGAAAACAAAGAAACCTAAAAGAAAAGATAACCCAGCAATCTTATTTTGAAATCTTTGTTGCTTTCCGCTAAACTTCAGTATTGATTGCTATTTTATAAATAGTTCTCCAAATTGCTTAGGAGGAGGAGGAGGCAGCTGCTCTGTAGGTAAAAATATTTTGCTGCAGTTTTGCCTGTATAATTTTATAAAGTAGATGTCATGCATCTGAAGGGTTAAATCAGCTGAGATTCATATAGAGCTTTAGCATAGCCAATAAAGAAGCTACCAGTATTAAACATTTTGCTGGTTCTTTTATTTATATGTTAACCCTGGTTAACATAAATGGCTTGACGGTTTAATAGAATCCAGATGATTCTCAGTGTAGAGAGGGACAGAGGTTACTCCTTTATTCAAACTCCTTTTCATATTTTTTCCTTGATTAAAATAAGAATTTTATTCACTTATATGAGTAGGAAATGAAATAGCTGAGTTAAGGGAACATAAAAAGATGCTCTGTTTTCCTTTGTCCCCGAAAGAAAAATGGAGCAGCAATTACTTAGGGTAATTAATAATTTAAAGTGTATCTGTAAAACTTGGTTTAGCTTTTTGTTGAAAGATATACATCACATGGTATGGTGACATATATCTGAAATAGCTCTACTTTCGTGTTTTTTCAAAGGTGGGGTTTTTTTTCAAGTTTAATTATTATTAATTAGCCACAAATGGGATAAAGATGGGAGGATTAAAAAATCTTCTTATGATGGTCTATGCTCTGTGCAATGGAACTTCATCTCCACTGGTTTCAGACTGGTCCTGTATATGGGGAGCTCTGCTTGGTTGGGCTGAGCAGTGTGGATGTTGAATTCAGGTTTGAGCAATTCTGCTTGGCATTGTTCTCTGTTCATGGACTTCAGGGCAAAAGGAAACAACATAAATTCCTAGCTCAGTATGCCATAAGTAGTCTTAACCTGCACATTCAGAAATCAGAATGGAGAATCCACTGCACCAAGGGTGAATCAGTCTGCAACTGACAACTCCTTAAAGTGTATTTCCTGTTTGAATTTAGATGAGGTTCAAATGTCAGCTGCTGGCTCTTGTGCCTTCAGTAAATACAAAAAAGTGCTAGAGTCAGAGGGTTTTGGGTTTTGTGGGTTTGGGGTTTTTTTGGTCGGTTGGAGTTTTTTTGTTAGAAGTCACATTAAAGCAACAATGTCAAGTATCTTAAGTTTCTTGCAGCAGGACAAGCTTTTCAGAACTAAAATAAACATGAATTTTTCAAAAACATGATTGAACAATAGCTATCATGAATGCTTGCTCATATTTTTCTGATTGTGTCTCTCAGTGTTGATGGAAAAGTTTCCATATTATTTTTCATGCCACTCTGGAACACAGTGAAGTCTAAATTACTTTCTCTACATACCAAGAATAAAATAACTTCTCACTTGGTGTGTATTTTACTATAAAGAGTGTATTAAAACTGTGGTTGTGTCTGAGGAGTCTGCTCCAACCCCAAGAGTGCTTAATTGGCTAAAAATCAGATTATGCCTCTTTTCTTCCCTTTTCCCTTTCTTCCATGGGCTTTGTGCTCCTCTCTGTAAAAAGTGATGTCTTAAGCAGGCGCAGCAGCGAATGATCACTTGTACTCATCAGGTTCCTCTTCGGAACACCCTGTTCATCCACGGCTTGTGGGATGATGCCTTAACTTCCAAAATAATGCATTGAGATGTGTCTGGAGGAGAGCAGCTGTCAGGTTTGTTAGCTCACGTCAGCATTGTCAGAGCAGTTCGAGGTGTGTTGCAGATCTCAGCAGGCTTAAGCAAATGGTAGCACACCTCTGGCAGCTTTAGAGCTTTGTTGACAAAAACCTCACCCTGGCTGAAGAAGCCATGGATTTAATTTAGCTATTCTTTTTCAAGTCTTTTTTTTTTTTTTCCAGGATACAGCCCATCTCTTTCTGTGTTTGTTCATAGAAGGTGGTGTTGCTATATGAAATGAACCTGTTCCCAGGCAGTTAACCAGAAGAGATCTGTATTGTTCTCTGCAAGTGGCCTGTCACCGCTTTTTACTGCAATAGGTTTTTTATTATGGCTTTGCTAAAGGGGGAAAAAAGGCAGCTTAGTTTTCTTTCAAATCCTTGATGAGGACACCAGTACTTCAGTGCATTTGAAGAAGAGAATTGGAGATGAGATGAATTCTTTAACATTGCTTCCAAATATAAAGATCGATAGGAAATGCAAGAGGCCAGATCAGATATTAGATAACTGTACAGCATGTCCACGAAGTTCATTATGAGTTTTCCTGCCTTGTGTGTGTTTGTGCCCTTCAGGTCTATTCTGGATGTAGTATTTCAGAAGTCTGTCATTAGAAATCTTAAGTCAAGTTGAAAGCATCCATAATTTGGTGACCAAAGAACTACAGGCAGTATAACATTCTAGTATTCAGAAGGAATAATTGGAAGACTTAATAGCTGAAATGGCTGAGGACTTTTGAGCACCTTAGTGTCTACACTGAATTACCTTTGTGTATATTTGCTATGTGAGGCAGCATTGCCTTACTCCGACCTGTTCATCTCAGCTGGGGCAGATGTTGAGGTCATTGTGGCCTGAGTTTAGACTTGCAAATCAAGTGCTATATCATCATGCAAATGGTAAAGATGGAAATTATTTTATGGTCATGTCTTCTAAAATCCTCATGAGTGAAGGATACTTTAGCAAATATCCAGCTTGTTTTATTACTTGAGATATTTCTTCTAAGTGTGCTTTAGGCACAGCATCACTGACTGGTCGAGGGATGGGGTTGTCCCTCTCTGCTCTGCACTGGTGCGGCCTTGCCTCGAGCCCTGTGTGCAGTTTTGGGCACCACAATACAAGAAAGATCTAAAGCTATTAAAGAGTGTCCAGAGGAGGCCACGAGGATGGTGAAGGGCCTTGAGGGGAAGCCGTACGAGGAGCAGCTGAGGTCCTTTGGTCTGTTCAGCCTGGAGAGGAGGAAGAGAAGGGGCAGGCACCGATCTCTGCTCTGTGGTGACAGTGACAGGAGCCGAGGGAATGGCCTGAAGCTGTGCCAGGGGAGGCTGAGGTTGGTTATGAGGAAAAGGTTTCTCACCCAGAGGGTGGCCAGGCACTGGAACAGGCTCCCAGGGCAGTGGTCACAGCTCCAAGGCTGGCTGAGTTCAAGAAGCTTTTGGACAATGCCCTTGAGCACGTGGTGTGACTCTTGGGGTGGTCCTGTGCAAGAGTAGAACTTCAGTGATTCTTGTAGGTCCCTTCCAACTCAGGGTGTTCCATGTTTCTAATTTCCAGGTTTTTTTCTGAAATAACAATGTTTGAAGAAATTTCAGAGACCAAGTATGCACCAATAAGTCCCTAGTACGAACATCTTACTAAAAGAGTTGATTCCACAATTACAGCTTTCTTGTGTGCAAGCACTTTTGCAAAAAAAGATGACTTGTGTTTTCTGGGGATAATATTCAGTTGTCTGAATAATGAATTGGTCTTACTCTAATCAGGAAAAGTTTACAGTACCTGTAAACAGATGAAGGAAGGTTCAGTCTGCTTGAGATGAGATACAATCAAAGGCTACCAAGGTAATTTCATACCATCATCTGGACTGTAAAGCATTCTTTCGCTTTATACACAGAAAGGTGGGATTTTTTTTACCACTGGATTACAAAAAGGGGTAAAATATTTAATTGTGTATCTTTTCTGCCAAAGACTGACAATTGTTTCTGGAGGTTCAGTTAACTGTGTAAAGCAAGAACATTCTTGTAGATAATCATATGTAACATTGTGCATTAGAAAACTATGGGGTTATAACTTTCCAAAGTTTTATCCAAAGGAATCTATGAAAATGCCCAAACATCTAAATTTTAGATACTACACTTGGTCCAAATGAATGCTAGAGTTTTCTAGAATAATTTGGAGTATTTTTATATGCCTTTCTTTTTGTTTTGCTATGTAGTGTTATATAGTTAGTGATTTAAAGAAAGCAGGAGACTGGATGTAATGTGGAGTCCAAAGGTTCCCGCCAGGAGAGTTATTGTACCCTTAAATGTTAGAGTGTAATCCCCATACTTTTCTGTAAGAAAACACACGTGCTTGATAGGTCTGCTTATGGAGAAGGCCTTTAACCTTATTGTGATGAGACGGTGTCTGAGGTGTCTCCTGATTTCCTTAAAGAATCTGTCACACCTCCGTGTGTTCAGAGCTGTTGAGCTGATGGCTCTGACTTAGTGCTTTGCTGAAGGCAGTGATCTCGTTGGAAAGGTTTTCTCATTCCCACCTATGCGTTCCTGTGACCTGTGTTTCTTGTCAGAAGTTAGCCAGACTGCAACCTGTGTTTAATATGATTTTGTGTGTCTGTATGTATTTGGGTTGCATGGCAAGTTTTTTGTTGCAGGGGGGCTACAGGGGCGACTTCTGTGAGAAGCTGCCAGAAACTTGCCCCATGTCAAATGGAGCCAGTGCCAGCCCGATCTAGGATGGACCCACTGCTGGCCAAGCCTCAGCCCATCCCTCATGGTGGAGGTGCTTCTGGGATAACACATGTAAGTGAGGGAGGAAGTTAGTGTGCAGTAGCCACTGCACCTGGAGAGAGGAGTGAGAATGTGTCAGGGAAAGAAAGAACTCTGCAGACACCCAGGTCAGTGGAGAAGGAGGGGTAGGAGGTGCTCCAAGTGCCAGAGCACATTCCTGTGCAGCCCTTGGTGAGGCAGCTGTGCCCCTGCAGCCCATGGAGGTCCACAGTGGAGCAGAGTTACACCTGCAGCCCTTGGAGAGCCCCACGCTGGAGCAGGTGTGTGCCCAAAGGAGGCTGTGAGCCCATGGAGAGAGGAGCTCATGCTGGAGCAGGTTTGCTGGCAGGACTCGCAATGCCATGGAAGGAACCTGTGCTGGAGCAGCCTTCTCCTAAGGGACTGCACCCTGTGGAAGGGACCTACACTGGAGCAATTCATGCAGAGCTGCAGCCTGTGGGAAGGAGTCACGCTGGTTAAGTTCATGGGGGAGCTGTTTCCAGGGAGTGGAATCCCACGCTGGAGCAGTGGAAGAAGGTGAGGAGTCCTTCCCCTGAGGAGGAAGGATCAGCTGAGACAATGTGTGAGGACCTGATCGCTAGCCCCATTCCCTGTCCCCCTGTGCCACGTGCAGGGAGAAGAGGAGGTAAAGATTTTGGGAGTAAAGTTGAGCCCAAAAAGAGGGGAGGGATGGAGGGAAGGTTTTTTTAAGATTGGGCTTTACTCCTCATTATCCTACTTCAATTTGATTGGTAATATAGTACACTAATTTCCCAAGTTGAGTCTGTGTTGTCTGTGACGTTAATCAGTGAGTGGTCTCTCCCTCTCCTTATCTCAACCCACATGCCTTTTTTTATATTTCTTCTCCCTGTTTAGCTGAGGAAGGCAGTGACAATGACTTTGGGCACCTGGCATCCAGTCTGAGTCAACCCACCACACTATTTTAAAATGTAAGAATTCTTAATGTAAAATTTAAATTTAAGAAAATAAATATCAATCCTACACACACAGAGGTATAAGGCAATGTGACAGAACATTAGTGTAGGTTTGAGGTTGTTTGCTCTATAGTATTTTGATAGTACACAAGACCATGGGATTTTAAAGTTGCAACAGAACTTTACTTCTTTTTAAATCAAAGGGTTCCTGAAAATGTTTCTCACCATTTGAGTTACTCTCTACAATAGACAGACAGAAGAAATATTTGACCTTTTGCAGGAATCTTAGGGGGAGGGAGAAGAGGATCACCTATCAGAATGTGGTCTAATATGTCCTCCAGGACAGGCAGAAGCAAAATTTCATTGGCTCTTTTGTCAGAGAGAAATTGCAGTCTGGGCAACATTCCCAGGATCAGTACTATGATAAGAATGCGCGCCTTGGAGTCTGTGTGCCAAGTGATCAAATTTAATTGTTGCTTCCATCCACGTGAGGCAACCTATTAGCCAGGTGGCAAGTGTGGCCCAGTGACCACCTGAAGCTTCCTGGGAAGTTTGACTGGGAATTTGCCTGATGACTGAACAGCATGGAGCCTGGGTTTGGGGTTTTTTGATAAATTCTTTTGCAACTCAGGAAGACTGATAAAGTCAGTGGTGTCTCAAGCAGCCTTATGTTTTCAGGGATGTCAAACACAGCAGAAGACTGTTAATTGTGGGGCCACTCTGTCATCAGTATCACGAGAGGCTGAGATTGCAGGTGGAGGAGCTTTGGGCCTGGTACCTCCAAAGTTAAGCTAAAACAGCTGAGTTTTACAGCTCTCTTGAAAAGCAAAGGTATTTGTTACAGAAATTGTTTTGGATACTTGGAGAGCTGTGGGATGTGATGGAAGAAGGAGTTGCTCAGCAAAGGCTTTTGCCCAGCTGTTACTTGACAAAGCTTGACAAGTCAGATTCTGACTTCACCTCTCTGCATGGAATGAACTGGTGGCTTTGATTTGTCACCAGTGCTGCAGGCTGATGGGTTTCCTTTTGAGGGTAACTGCTTTTCTTTTAACAGCAAGCCCTTGTCACATTCCTTTTGTCCCCAAAGTTTAGAGACTCAGCTGATTTTTCAGTTTCTACTGGCTCACTGGTGAGTAGCATTTAAGAAGGCTGAGAGGAATTCTGAGGCTTCCCTGGGAGCACAGCCTGCTCTCACAGCACAGCAGGCTTTGGAGTCCTTCAGATGATGACAGATGATGTAGCTAGGCATGCCAAAATACAATACTGAAGATATCCTATAAGAAATTAGGAGGCTTAGACTCTTCTGGTATGGGAAATTACATCTGCCAGGGCAAAGTAAAAACTTGGTGGAATTACCTGGCCCTACTGATGAGGCAGAATGAGCCTTGTGCCTGGATTCTCACGGCCCCAATAACAAATTCTTTGTGTCACTAAATGCTGTGGAGAGTATGGTGTATTCTAATTTATGCAGATTTGTGTCATTCTGGAAAATGCATTTTTTTGTCTGGTACTGCACAGTCCCACCTTACTCAGGAATTTATTTCTGCTCTCATACTTCTAGATATGCCCAGGGGCAGTGATTTTTCAGGAGCTTGGTCATGTAGACCATTTTGTCTTCTATCACTGCAGCACTGAAAATGATGAAAACAAGAATGTTTAACAAGGGCAGGGAGAGTGCTTGCTTAGCTGCTGCACAGTGTATTGGTCCTTCAGATGCTACCTGTGCTGCATCTGCTTGCATGGTTGTAAGGCCTCAGAAGAAAGCTCAAGTGGTTCTAGGGCACAGATTCTCCCCTCCTATGAAAAGGGGACAAATGTTGTGAGGAGTCCTCTGATACCTCTTGAGTAGACAAGAGGAGCTGTCTCTGTTCTGCAAAAAAAAATTGTTGCTGTGCTAGGCCTGGTCCATTGATTTAACTTCCAGCTAGTCATGTTCATGAAACAAGAATCAGAGTCAGGAAGAAGAAAGTTACATGGCTCTGATAGAGAACTTCTTCCTCAAAAAAAAGAAGGTGACTTGACTTAGAGAAAAGCAGTGGTAGGTTTTTAGGGGTTTTTTGAATTGTACAGATTTGTCCTATATTTTCTGTCAGACTGGAAGTGGAAGGTCAATCAAGAATTGTTTCCATTAATGGCAGCAGCACTCATTTATTACTCTACCTGCCTGCACAACCAACTAGCCAGGTTAGATTAGTACTGAAATGGACTAGTTGATGTTTCAATCTGTATTATTTCTGCTTTGGGTGGTATCTTGTTTCCTTCAAACTGTTTCATGGTAGTATTTCTGAAGTTCTCACAAATTATTAAGAATTCTTTTTGCCATCAAGGATCCATGTGGTAGTCAACAAAACAATAAAATGTAGGCTTCTGCAGAACAACCTGGAAAGATGGAAAGATCAGTGGTATCCTGGATTAATTTAAGTGTTTTGACCAGATATATAGGAAGGCCAAACCACTGTAACACAGATGTGAAGAACTGTAAGACATGAAGTGCTTGAATATTGTATAATTCCTGGCATTTTTAATACTTTGCAAGAATGTCTTAATGATTGTTAATTAAAACTCAAGGGAATCTAGGTATAAAATTAATTGTAAAAATCAGCTTTCGTGGAGGTATATTTTTTCTTAAAAGATTTCAAGAAATTTTTAACTACCTTGCCTCAAAGATCAAATGAATGTGCTTGAACCATATCTCAGGCTCTTACTTTTCCGCTTGCTACGTGGAAGACTTGGTGTCCAGGGACTGGAAAGTGAGCCAATTTATTTTGTTTCATAACTTGGTCTCATTGTATTTGGAAGGGCTCTTTGTTCGGTGAGATGTTCTTGCTCATATACCTTCACTGTTTGGCAGACAAAACCATCAAGCCCCAAATTTGCCACAGGTAGTATGATGTTTGCTTTTCCCAACATGCTGTGGGGGTTTATCTCACATGTAAATTTGTTGAAAAGGGTTTCCTTGAAAAATTCCTATATTGGGACATGAAGTATGGAGTAAAATTTGGAAATTTTGTATGGCCTCTTTCCCTTTGCAATTCAACTCGTATTTCACAGCAGTACTAGTCCTGTAAAAGCAATAGATTACAGCAATTCTGGCTGTATTTTCTAGTGGCATTCATGAAATTGTTAACTGACGCATCTTCTGGGCTGCCATATGGGTCTGCAGTGTATTTTCATTGTGCATAGACTTCTAACAAAAAGCCTGTTGTTTCAGCCTATAGTTTACCTGAAAAAGGAATAATTCTGCTTCTAAACCTCTCCCATCTCTGGTTACCGGAGCCGTCAGCTGGCCGTGAACTCTGACACTGCACACAGAGACGCTGCGAGCACCACACACTTTTCTCCTTTTCCCCTCTGTTCCCACCCCAAGTCTCAGATGCTGAATGGTATTGCCTTTTGGTTTTTTTTCCTGATATAACTGTGGGTCTGGTATCACCCAAGCTCATGTCTGTGCCATGATCTGAAGTTACAGAAACTCCAAAACAAGTTCTGTTTCATAAACTGAAATGAAGGTATGCTTACCTGAATGGCCACCCTGCAGAAGTGCCATGTGGATGGCCGGAGGAAGTGAAAGAGCAGGAAAGAAGTAACTGGAAGCTGGAGTGAATGGTCAAGTATTTAACCCTGTCTGTACCAATGAGTCCTTGTATGATCATGTACTTAATTGCACTTGAATTAGTTTAACTCTTTGTTACTTTAAATTACTTTACAAACTTACGTTCCTTAAATACACACCGTATTTAACAAATAGCAGGTTCCTTCAAGAAGAAAGATAATTTAAGGTGAATAAAGTAATTCACCTGAAAACTGGTGAGGCAGTTGGAGCAAAGTGGGAATGAACAGAGTGCAGGGAAAGTCAAGTGCCAGGAAAGTTTTTGGCATCAAAAGAAGAGACAGGTGAGGGAATGAGTTGGATGCGGCCCCGGAACTGAAGAAACTGGAACTACTGAGAAAGGAAGCGGTAACTGGAGATAAGGGGTAAGACAAGAAAAAAGGAATGCACATGCTGAGTACGTTTGCTCCTCAAGGCAAGTCAGACTAACTTGAGCTCTGCCACTGAGAGTCCCTGCGGTCTGTCTGTCCTGCTCATAGCTGCTGCTTCCTGCACTCTGTGCTAGCACGGGAACCACCCCAACTTCTGAATGAGGTTTAAATCAACTCAGTTTAAATATTCTGACTGTTCCCTCGGACCTGCCTAGTGGCAGAAAATGTACAGTTTTCTGGGTTATCTAGGTAGCTAGTGTGTTCTTGTAATTCAGATCTTTCTTTTCCCCTATTGAGTGCTGATATTTTTCAGTTAATAGTACATGAAGATCTCAAATTCCATCTTGGCACTTAGAACAATTTGTAGATTAATCTGGATTTAATATGTAACTAGCACTGTGAGGCTCTGTACTTTTGAAGTTGTGCCTCTTACAGTTGCTGTAGTTTAGCAAATTCTAATAAAGTGAAAGTAGAGTTGTGCAAATACTTTATTCACTTGTTTTATTTTGTACTTGATAGCACTTCTCTGGAAGATGCCATCAAGAATGGCACTAAACATTTTGAAAAACTTATGTATTTAATAATTAAGCAGTTTGGATAACTGTATAAAAAATATTAAAGTAAATTGATTTTTATAAAATTGAGTATGTTCTCAAGTAGCATTTCATGCTGATGAAGAAGTGCAAGAAACAGTAACACGGTGAGGTCACTCCCATAATTGAATAATTATCATTAACTTCTGCCGCATCTCTGACAGAGGTTTTGTAGTTTTCCTTTTAAAAATGAGAGGGATGAATTTGGAATTGACACAAAAATTGAGTAGATCATAAAAGAGTCTGTGAGCACATTACCAAGCACTGTGGTGTAATAAGATCAGATCTTTCAGGTGCTGAGAACCTGGCAGCTGTGCTATACAGGTGGTGAGAGTTTTATTTCAAGCTGGTCCTGGTCTGATTCTGTGGCTGAATTCCTCCTGGTGGTTGGAGCGTGTACAATGTACACCTGAAGCTCATTCTGTGATCTCATTTTATTCAGAAGAAATCTGGTTCATGTACTTGATGACTGCTTTGCAATGTAAAGTGAAGCAAGGAAAATAGGGTTGTTTGGGAGATGGACTTCAAAAGTTCAGTCCTGATTTGAATTAAATGCTAATACAGACATACCTAGAGCCAGGCAGATCAGGAAGTTCACCAAAATAAAGTTGTTTAGTAAGAGAGCTTGGATATCTGATACATGGGGTTGGAACCAGGAAAGGCAATGAATACTTAAGAGAATTGAACAGCTACTTTATCCGTTTGGGAGTTCAGAAAAATATTAGGAGGACATGGTTTTAAAAACAAAACAAAAAAAACCCTGAGCATTGTTCAGAAATGTCTTTACTCTTGTAAAGCAACCTTTTTAAATAATACAAAGTGGACTTTATATAAATCAGATACTAGATACAGGGAGACTGGAGGTGGTGTAAAAACAGAAAGCACACCAACTTTTTTTCTGTTGTTCTTTTGTCCAGAGTCCACCAGAAGAAGAACTTGAGGTCCTTGGTTAGAGAGGAGAAGAGATGGATATACTTTACAGATTTTTTTACTTTAAAAAGCAAAAACAATCTCTACAAACACTACTGCATGGCTAGAATGTTTTCTCAGGTTTACCATGGAAGAAATAAGTCAAGTGCCTGCCTGCTCAGAGGAGACAGTTGTCTTTAAGAATTGGTGCTATCTGATATTCTGGATGGTTTCGGGTTACCATTTAGCACAAATGTATTATTTATTACCAAGACTATTAAACCTCAGTGTGTGAGGAGTAGTGCTGATAAATGGACGTGGAGACAGAAGTATTCTGACCTTCTTGTAATGGTAAAGGTCTTTATGGTGCTTAGGAAGGAAAAGATGAGAATGGATGCTGAAACACTCTCTCTGCTGGAAATCATGCAGGGACATGGCTTCTCCACTTGCACCCCTACTATTGGCCTTGGTATTCAAAAGTCATTACATCTCTGCACTGTACGAGTGGTTGTATGTTTTTTAACAGTGTAGCTGGAATGGTGGTGTTTAAGCCTTTGTGTGATTTTCAAGGTTATGATCACAGTCAAAAGGCTGGGACTTCNAAAAGGCTGGGACTTCTACATGATAAAATTCTTATAGGATCTTCTTAATTGTGACGCTGATAAAATGGGAAAAGTTGGCAATGGGTGGCATCTGCCCACCGTGGAATCTCACAAAACTGATAAGCCCATCTTAGCTATCCACAAGCATCTGAAAGCACTGGGATTTGACACAAATCAGGCTTGCTCACAATCCTTAAGAGAAATGGGTAAGAGCCTGTGCCAGGCTTTCCTCTGAGGCTGGGATGTACAGCAGTTCAAAAACATGAACCAAAAATCAAACCCAGCCTACTGCCAGTACCTTTGTCCAAAATCTTGGCTTGCTTGTCAGTTCCCAGGAGTAATCATGCCTGTGCTCAATACAATAAATCTATTGAGTATTTCTCCATATATTGCAGTTTCTGGTGTACTGGAACTAATGGTGTGACACCAGTGGATTATTGATGTGGAGCTGCAGTCTTACAGATTCTCTGGTGTTTATAATAAAGATTGAATGTGCATGGCGTGTATTTTCCATTGGTGTCACCAACAATGTGTCCTTTCCTTTGGACATTAGGAAGAAGTTCTTCACAGAAAGGGTGATTGGGCATAGGTATATGCTGCCTATAGAGGTGGTGCAGTCACCGTGCCTAGAGGTGTTTAGGAAAAGACTGGATGTGGCACTCAGTGCCATGGTCCAGTTGACAAGGTGGTGTGACAAGGTTGGACTCTATGATCTCAGAGGTATTTTCCAACCTAGCTGATTCTGTGATTCTCTGGTCTGCTAACTTTTTTAAAAGAAAAAAAAATTGGAAACCTGGTATCTGGAGGCTTGCAAATCTGGCTGGTATAGACCAGGAGAATGCAAGAGTTATGAGGAGAGATGAGAAAGGCTTATTTTCATGGGAAGACTTTCTACAGAGATTTTTAACACTTTTGTACCGACATCACCACTCATCTAATAGAAAAGTGTATTTAAACTAAAGGATAGAAATGGTTTTGTTGGCTCATTTTTAATATGAGCAATTACTGATAAAAATAAAATTATTTTTAAATTATTTTTTGTGTCAGTGTTTTACAAATATGCTGCAACTAACTGTGCAGCTGTTGGAGATGCGTGACTCTTAAGTTTCTCTCTAGCTGGGAGCAGCTCATCATAGGAGATGGTTTCTGTAATTCCAGATACAAGTATCTGCAATGTGCAGGTCACATTATAGACCATAAACCATCAACACAGTTTCTTCAGCTATGTCTTTAATCAAACCCTCTTTGTGTTTTGCAGATCAATAGAAATATGCATTTCCATAATACTACGTTGGAACTAATGAAGTGGAAGTACAGATGAAAACAGTGTGGAGGAAGCTTGAAGTACAATACAGTTTCATTCAGTTTCCTAATTTGGAGGTAAGGTTAATGCCTGCAAAATTTTATTTCAAGTATTTCAGGGATAAAAAAGCATATGATAAGGACCCGCCATATCTTACAAAAAATTTCTGAGCCACCTTTTTTATGCTAGTGACAGTCTTCAGTACCATACTGAAACAGCTGTTTGATCCGATCTCTGTCCGTGTTTCAGTTATGAAAAAAGACAAATCAGCATGAACTTCTTTTGTACAAAGACACATTGGAAAAAAGCTGTGGTATCAGACAAATTTCATTTGGTAGAATCTGCTTGGTCATGAATACTAGTAAAGCTTTAGTTGATTATTAGTTTAGTTCATTGTTTTGCTGATATGACTGGGCAAAAGCTTTACACAGTGTCAAGTGGCAGGGCATCAGCATAAGCAGCTGGGTTGAGAACTCTGGACACAATATTTTAAAAAGAGAAACGAAACACACACACCTAACCACCTTCACAAGTTACTTTTTCTGCCTTCTAGTCCATTGTCATCTTAAAGAGGAGTAGTATTAGCAGCAGTTCAGGGAGGGAGGTTGTTCTATGCTTTCCCTGTATGTAAATAGCTGATCTGGCAAAAAATGAAATAGCACCACCACTCCATCACAAAATGTCTCTATCTTCTCACAGTTCGTTCTCTCTTTACTAGGGATTATGTGCTTCTATGTCAACAAGCACACAAATGGCAAGAAGAGGGGAGCTTATCAGAACCAAATAAAAGCAAGTCCTTGTGCTAATTATTCCTGCTCCTATGTACTGCTTCTTGTTTTCCTACCTTTTATACTTGAATTTCAATAGCAAGGGGACAAAGGCAAATGAAAAAATTTGATCATGAAGGCCAAAAGAAGGAAATACTATAAATGCCAGATGTGAACAGGGTACATTGCCCATGTGTTGATCAGACATTTTATGTGCTTCCTGAGCGAGAGATCAGCAGTATTGTATTTCATTGCCTGACCTGTTTTCAGATATGTCTTTGAGCCCATTTATGAGTTTGGACATCCACAAGAACCAGTGAAAGTGAGTGTTGTAGTTTTAAATATTTTTTCTATACAGAAAGTGTCTTTTGTTTGCATCTAAAACTGATTGTTTATTTGTTATTCCTCGTTGGTTTACAGAGGGAAACTGGGATTAAATTTCTTTGGTTGTCTCTTCCATTTTAGGGTTCGATGAAGAGTATCAAACGTCTGACAGTTCTCAAGATAGTTTATTTTATCTTTCTTTAATATGGAATCTCTGCAATACAGCCCTTCATTGTACTTTTGCTAATTCTACTCTATTTTGTGAGACTGTAAAATTTTCTTACATCTTACTTAGGCTAAACAGGTCTGTCTTCTAATTTCACCTGTGAATTTGTGCAGGCATTTCTAGTGCAAACAACTGGAGAAATTCAGATTAGTCTATTACATGTCATCAGTAGGGTTATGTGTGCTCAATTTCCTTCTGCAACTGGTGTCCCTTATAGTGTTGTCTCGTTATTTAATAGAAAGACTTTGGTTATATGATTACTTTGTTTTCTTTGGGATGTTGAAAACTGGACTTGGATGACTTCCCAGCACCACCTATTAAAATGTCAAATGCTCCCTTAGTTTGACTTGCCTGCAGCAAGGCATGAGTTAGAAGGACATTAAAGACCTCTAAGATACAACTACTGAACCAATAACTTTCGTTGACAGTGTAGGAATAGCTTCCTGCTTTTCAGCTTCTACTGTCCATAGAGTTGTCATCTTTCTGTGTCCTCCAAACCAGTAGTGGTAGGACCATCTTTTGTTATGATGGAGCTTGTTCATTCAGCAGCCAGAAACACACACCAGCTGCTTCAGACTGAAGGGTGCCCGTGATGAGATGGTATTCCTGCAATGATTTTCTTATTAATCATCAAGACTGCCTAAGATCCTCTGGTTCTGTTAGGAAATAATTATTTTGTAAGGTTGGGTTAGCTGCCATTGAATTTCCTTGGTGGCAAACTATTTGCTAGGAGTTAATTCCGTAACAAACAGGCTGAGCCACTTGAGGCTCAAACCACAAATGGGAAATGCAGGTCAGTGTGCTCAAAGCATTTTCCAGGAGTGGAGCAACCAGAAGTCCGTGTCATCTTGTGAATCAGTTGATCAAAACAGGAAGTGCCAGTGGTTCCACTCTGGAGCTGCTCTATTCTGCAGTGTCCTCCTAGAAGGACTTTCCTTACTCCTGTTGCCCCTGGCTTACCCCATGTTGTTCCAGCAGTCTCACCATCTTCATCTCAGACCACAGAAAACAAGAGCCTTCCTATTGCTAGTCCAAGACTCTCAGGCTCAGCAAGGTCAGATTAAGCTGCTGAGAATCCCTTCTTTTTATGTTGGCTCTGTTTGGCTCAGGAGCTCCTGCTGAAAGTGTCATGGGCAACAGATTTCAAAGAAATCTAGACAAGTTCCTGTGTAGGAAAAGGAAGCTAAATTTTGTATTTTATTTCTGAATCTGAGGATGGGAATTTTATGGGGTAGGATAGAGAACAATTTAAGATCTTACAGTGAGAAAAGCGTACAAGGAACGCATTTGCAGTACAGTCTGAAGATGTTTGTATTGATAGGAATGTATTTTGCAACCAGGTTATTTTAACATGGATATGTAATTCGAAACAGACCAGATTTCCCTTTTTTGCTTATTTTTCTATTTAGTGTTTAGATTAGGAATGGTAAAATGTGGGTTTCAACCAAATATTAATACAAGGATTAGTTTTGTTTTCAAGAATTGTTTTCTTTCATTTTTTTTTCCCTTGAGCCAAAATGAAGCAGATAAATATTTCTTTCTGATGGTACTATACTGAAGCAGTCCTAAATAGTCAGTTACAGAGTAGGTTCCTCTAAACTAGGTTGAAAAGTCAAGAATGTCCTTCTCCAGAGGTTCCAAGGTTGTGAAGGTACAGTAAATTCAATGAAATGTTAGGTGAAGTGTTTCTAAAGTGTTGCAGTTGATACAGAATGTAATTAAAATAAATCTAGGGGTCCACTTCAACTGTATTTTAAAATACTAAATATTAAATTAATAAGCAGCTACTTGTTAGCTTACCAAAATCTAAGACTAATTTAGATAAAGGTCTTTATTATAATATCCTTAAGGTTTATAAAGACCCTGTGATAGAAACGTGCTAATTTTCTTATTTCTAAACCAGATATATGTACTATCCTTTGAAAAAATGAACTGTGTGCTATAGCCAAGTCTAGGTAAAGATGGGATATTTTTATCCTGTCCTTAAAATATGTATGTTTTGAGTTTACAGCACAGTACAGGAATTTCAGGATCTTGAGGAAAAATCTGAATGTGGTAGAGTAATGCTAGAGGTAGACACATCTGCTAGGAGAATTTCCGCAGTGAAGATGTGCAGAGGGGTTCCCAAATGGCTACAGTTCACTGTGCTTCAAACACATTTTGTTGCTCTAAGATCTGAAATTCCTGTTCTCGTTCAAACATGCTCATTCAAGTTCCTGGTGTTTGAAAAACAATTATTTGTTTCAGTTGGCAGGTAAAGCATATGAAAGTTTTTTACAGAAACAGTTCAGTCCTAGGCTTTCAGTGGAATGAAAGTGAAGTGATAAGGGGTCTGCCTGTGCAGAGGAGAGTCCCTGAAGTCTTTGAGATGGCAGTGTAGGAGAAGAGGGATATTTATACAGGTGTCTTGAAGTTCTGTGCACTTTGAGTTGTTTTGGAATTTGCAGATGTACGCTTGCAATCTACTTGGTTTTCCCTCCCCTTAGTAAGTTTCATGTTTGGAGATATCACCAATCTCTGAATTAATAAGAATTTTTTAATGGGGAATGGGAAAAAAAGTTTGCTTTATTGGTCTTTAAAATTTGCACAGGTACCCACCAAAGCCACTCTATCAGTCCCTTCTCCATGGGTTGAGATAAGGACTAGGAGAGATCACTCACTGATTACCATCATGGGCAAAACAGACTCAATTTGGGGATATTAACTGAATGTCTTACTAACAAAATCAGAGCAGGATAATAAGAAGCAAAATCTTAAACACACCTTCTCCCCACTCCTTCCTCCTTCCTGGGCCCTACCTCCCCTCCCTCAGCAGTGCAGGGAGATGGGGAACCGGCCTTGTGGTCAGTTCATAACGTGTTGCTGCCGCTGCTCAGGGAGGAGAGTTCTCTCCGTGCCCCACAGCCTGCTGCGGCGTGGGTCACTCTTCCCGGGGTGCGCTCCTTCAGGCACAGCCTGCTCCCATGGGAGCCCCCCACAGGGTCCCAGGCCCTACCAGGACACCTGCAGCATGCAGGTCCCTGCCAGGACCCTCTCCAGGACAGGTTTCCTGTGGGTTCACAGACTCCTCTCAGGCATCCACCTGCTCTGGCGTGGGCTCCTCCAGGGGCTGCATCCCTGTGGTCCTTCGTGGGCTGCAGGGCCGCAGCTGCCTCACCATGGCCACACCGGGGGCTGCAGGCGAATCTGCTCTGGCGCCTGCAGCACCTCCTGCCCCTCCTCCTGCACTGACCTTGGTGTCTGCAAGGTTGTTTCTCTGACATATTCTCACTCCTCTCTCCCTGGCCACAGGACCATCTGTGCAATAACTTTTTTTCATTCTTGAATATGTTATCTCAGAGGCATTATTATCATTCCTGATGGGCTCGGCCTTGGCCAGCAGTGGGTCCGTCCTGGAGCCAGCTGGCATTGGCTGGACGTGGGGGATGCTTCTGGCAGCTTCTCACAGAAGCCACTCCTTTAGCCCCCCTGCTACCAAAGCCTGGTCACACAGACCCAGTAGATTACTCAGGTCTTTCATCTGCTGATTTGGTTTCAGTACAGTTCTTAACTCAAATGTGTGAAAAATCTCAAAGAAAACAAGGGAAAGGGAAAAATACTTAGGATGTGGTAGAGCATTACAAGATACTATATAGTGCTTGATAGAGAAGGTTCAGTAATGATGGCTTTTTTGTCCCCTTTCTCTCTGTCAAAAGTAATTCTGTATTCTCTTCAACTAGCAACAAAAATTGCTTCCCATTATGGAATTTGTGGTTTTCCTGTAAACTCAATTTTTCCTTCACAGATTTAATTTGAATCAGCCTTAATTCCATCCTATTAGAGGTGATTCATGTAAGCTAAAAAATCCTGAAGGAGAGTTTTGATAGTGAAGATGTGGAAGGAATAAATCACCCGCAGATGGAATAGCAGCCTTGACAGAAGTAACATAAGAAAAGGCAGAATGAGACAGTTTTAAGGATGTGATCTTGAATAACTGGGGAGCAATTGAATTACCAAAGTTAATGAAGAGATGACTTAGGAGGAAGACGGTTTTACTTTTAAGATTTTTAGCTTAAGGAATTGTTGAGACATAGAGGAGATACCTTCAAGTTGAAGGATGATGGGAGAGTGGGGAAATGTTTGCAATAAAAAATAGTGTCCAAGTAATTCCTGTAGTACTGAGTATGGGCAGTTGAAGTTGTACACCATGATGATCAAAGAGAAAAATAGGAAACCAAGTGAAATTCATTGAAGGAATATATCGTATTTTCTCTGTACCTTTTTAGTTTCTTTAGGTCTTAGTGCAGTTGCTCTCATACAATATGGAGAGAAAAGCAAAGATTTGAATGAAAAAAAAATTACAGATTTTCTTAGTCAAATGTGAACTTCATGTAATCTAAAACCAAACGAAATCAAGCTTCTACCCTACATGTTGATGTTCTGCTGTGCTGAGTTCTACAGTGCAAGTTGTTGAAAAATGTTTCGTAGTGTGTTTAAAATAACCTTTTTGCACTGAGAGAAGAACTGGTGTAGTTGCTTGAATAGGAATGGGAGATTTTTAATCTCATGGCCAGAAAGCTTATGTTTGTTTTTGAATTTTGTGTGAAAAAAAAATTAACAGTATTGCTTTAGCACTTCAGTGCAGGGAAATAGAGGATTATAACTGTTGAAGTAAACATTACCTTTGAACTCTTGTTTTTGTCTGCCTATTGAAAGATTACTGTGTTTGGATTTGGAAATGTCTTTGAAGCTATATTTGATGAAAATACATTGTTCAAACTTAAGAAGAGTATTTGTGTGCATGTGTGTGCCATGTTGTTTCTGTAGTTATTTAACCAGGCAGATCTACAGTGCCCTTAGAGTTTAACTTAAGTTTGCATTAAAATCTGTTTTCATCTCAGCAAGACTTGCAGAACGCTAACAGGGTAAGGTAACACTCAGACAGATACAATTTAGAGTCCTGGAAATTTTTCCCAGAGCAATAATACTTTCTTATATATGTCACATTGAAATTAAATGTTGCAGATGAAAATAGATGCTAAATGCAGCATATAATTAATTTTACATTATTTGTCCTGTGTAAGCACTTTCTTAATATAGCAATCTAGTTTAGTATATCCACTATCTGAGATAACTCTCTAGGTATGTCATGCTTTACTCATAAGCATTTATCACTCTGGTACTGAGAATATCTGAACACTTTGCAGGTTCTGTGTAAGATAATGAATTATTCTAGTTTAGGCTATTCTAAACTTGCCACTGATAATACTTCCTTACTTCTTTTGCCCTTGTAAAAGTGGTAACCTCGTCGTGTTTTGTGCCTGGAGCTTGCAATCTCACAAAAATACCCCAACATAAATTTCTAGGGTGAAGTGAAGGCTCATAGATGACAAAAGTTAGTCAACTAGTCATTCAAATTCGAAAAAGAGAGGTTGAAATTTTAAGTCTTAAGGGTAATATCACTAACACAAAGAACAAACTTAATAGATAAATGTAATTTGCACATTACATTTATCTAAAATTTTGTTTCTGTAGTAAGAACACTGAAAAAATAACTTCCCCCTGCCACAGCAGTCTTTCAGGAGAGCATAAAGGAGCAGCACCTACTGTTTCATTTATTTGTCCCATCTAGCTATTAAAATGCCTCTTTGGAAGACTGATGGAGACCACTCCTTTGAGGATATCGGTGTGTTATTTACAGTGATTCGTGGGAACAGCTAGACAGGGAGTTTCTCCTCTCAGCAGAGTACAGTGCTTCTGTGGGCATGGCAAGCAGGTGAGGAAAATGAGGATTAAGGCTTGCCTTGCCAAGCAGCATTTTGTATTAGCAAATCTTCATGATGTTGAACTTGCCAGTCTTGTCTCTGCTGTTTGTATGTATCGAGCAAATGCTGTCAAAGAAAGCTCATCTCTCACCTGTTGCAGTGGGGAGTGCTGAATTTGATGATGTAAAAATTATGTTGCTTGCTTATGAAGTAATATTTGTAAGCCTGTTTTTATCTGGTTCATGAAACGACGTATGAATTCACTCGGACAGCTATTATCTTCTGCGTAGCAGAACAAAAAATATGTCCATGTTGACAGTTTGAAGCGTTGTGAGGGCAAGCAGTTTGCTTCTTGTGAAATGCTCTTCTGTCGGCCCTTTTTAATAGTGGATCACATGTCACTTGCTCTGAAAGGGACACCATAGTCCCTTTGTCACATACCACAGGGAAGGGGTTTGCAGATGTGTAAGTCGGCAGATTCCCCTGTGTAAGGCGTCGCCACTCGCAGTTTGGAGGGGTTTGTTTGTATTTTTGGCTGAGGGTTGTCTTCTTAAGTAATGTTTCTTGTCTGTTCTCAGTAATTTGAAACTCCATCTTCCAGGTGCAAATTAAAAGGAAGGGGAGTTTAAAAGCTCCTTTCTGTTACTCCTTCCTAAATTTATTTATTTTCAGCTCTGTATGGAAAGCATCTCCATTAATAACTTTCATGTCCGCAATGTGAGTGTGAGGACTGAGGGCTCTGCGCATTATCAGGTTGACTCTTTTGACCTTGGTGATTAGTAATCTATGCAATCGGGCCTTTCTGAGCCTTGTCAGCCTCGCTTGTTTAGCGTTTTATTTATTTTATTGGTTTCTACAAGTCCTGAATAGGAAAAGGGGATTTAAAGAGAAAATCCAAAAAAAAAAGAAACCCAACCCTATGTTTATTCTTAAGGGGTGGAGGTCTTCTAGAGGGGAGCTGGCTTGCAGAGGGGGAAGACAGTATTCTTATGCTAATCCAGGCTCTGGATAAGCAGCAGAGCAGCCGTGCAAACAATGGAAGTGGAGCCAGAAAGTCTGCGCTGCAGTCTAGCACGCCTTGAAAAGCATGTCAGGCCGGGCGCCTTGGGCTGCCGGGAGGGGCCGCGCCGCGGGGGGAGCGCCTCCCGCTCGCTGTATGGAGCTGGCGGCTGGCCAGCACACTTGGAAAAATCGTACTACCTAGAAAACAAGAGTTAGGCTGGAAGAGGCGAGGGGAAAAGGGAGAGAAGTAGTTTGCAGTCTTGTTTTTTTACTATGTGAAAAAAGCAACCCCCAAGCGCCGTATTGCATTGTCTCGGCTTTGTTGCTGCTGTTTTCTCCTTTGTACCAAAAATTGAACTTCAAATGACGTGTCTTTTAAATAGCAAGCGCGTTTTCTAAATGTCGTGCGTGAGAGAGTAGGCTTTAGCGACGTGCCCCTACCGGGGAATGAGCTCACACCACCCTCGTGTGGGCGAAGCGCTCGGACTGGGAAGCGCGCCGGGAGCCGGAGCCCGGGCTGGCCGGAGCCCGGGCCGGCCGGAGCATGGCGGGGAGGTGCCTTGGTTCCTGCCCCTCGCGCCTCTTCTGGGAGAAACCCAGCTCTCTGACACGGGGGAAAAGGCCGCGCTTTGTCCAGCATGCTTTGTTATTGATTCAAGACGGTGACCAAAAATACAGGCCGTTTTCCTTAGGCATCATGACGTGAAAAATGTGCTCTTGAAGCACCAAACAAAACTCCAGTTTCTGCAGAATTCTTCTTCGTGAGTTCCATAATTTGCATAATCACCTTCACTTTGGAGACGTAAAGAAGTTGTGCATTTCTTCTTCTAGATTGGGCAGAGGTTATAGGTGTAGCAGAAGGCAGCCAAGATCATGGGAGCTAAGTAAAACAAATGCTTACCCTGTCCATTTTTTGATCTGGGGATTTTTTTATACATAGATTAATGAAAAACTGTCCCTATATTATGAAAAAAATTAGTGTAAGGTTGTGAAAACATTCATTAGTCCTTATAGTGCTGAAAGGGATGTCAACTTTTTCTATAAAAGCATTTGTAATTTTGAAGACACTGGCACACTGATTTTAGGTTCTTTTTTCCACTTCTAAAAAAGTGAGCAAATGTATATTCAGGATTGAGGCCCACAACTGAGCTTTTTCCTTTCCTCAGCCCATGTATATTATTTGTATCAAATTATTGAAACTCAGCCAAAATGTGTGATGAGTCTCGTAGGCAGTATAGTATGACCATAATATTTTTACTAGTGACATGTAAAATTTATAATAATTTCGTTGATTTTTTTTTTTCCCTTGCTGCTTATGTTTGGTGAACAAAAGTAAGTATCTTTCATGTAAATGAGATCTAAAAGGTTTAAGTTACGATTCCACATTTGGATTTATTAAATTTAGAGGTGGAATGTATTACATGTGGAGACTTTTCTCCTTGTTCACATTGACTGGTATGACAGTAAGGAACTAGCAAAAATGATAAATAGATTATAAAAAACATATAGGAAGGCTAGCTTCTGGGTAGAATAGCAAAAGTTGATGTCATTTATGGTAGAAAGAGCATGGGTGTCCATTTGCCAGTTGTCTTGAAGGCAGAAGCTCTAAGCCAGCTATTCACCAAAGTGAAGGAGTTGAGAAAAAAGGGAAATGGGTCAAGGTGAATAAAAATTGTGTAGTGAAATTTTCTGTAAATATGTTCAAATAAGAGAACGTGTCATGTTTGTAACGTATCGGGATAGGTCTGAATAAATGATTGCACGGGGAAAACAATTTCACTAAATTTCATTTACCCGTAATTTAATTGAAGAAACTTTGTAGCAGTTAGTTAATTGGAATATAGGGTAACAGTAAGATGGCCATTCAGGAGTCCAATGAGTGGCGTCTCCAATTACCTCATTGTGCTGGTCATGGTAAAAAGCAGCTAGGCTGTAATTTCTTCGCAGTTAACAACTTTGTTTATGAAACAGACAGATATATCATGATTTAGTGCTTTGGCTTCTAAATTCTGCCGATGTACACCCATTTGATATTTGTCAGCAGTGGGAAGTCTTGCTTTCAGAAGATAACTGTTTGACTATCCAAGGTGGATTTTGGTGGCTTTTCCCACTGGTCACAAATAAAAAGGCCTTTTTCTAAGACTGCGAGCTCCCCTGCTGCAAAAACCCAGTTATTAGTGTCTTGCGTTTTTTGAATGAACAAATGTGTTGCGGTGCATGTGTTCTAAAGACATGGTTCTAGACACAGTACAGAGAGAACTAAGATTTAATTTTTCATTTCAGTCTTTTGAGACGTACATAATACACACAAATGTGCTTCATTTAGCTTTTTGTATTTCACTTCAGTTGGTAGAGAAGAAACATTTGAATAACTTGCACACTCTATTGGCTTTTACATTTATGCAATCAGGAACAGTTTAAAATAATTCTTACACAATCCACAGTTTAAAATAATTCTTACACAATCCACAGTTCAAGGGAATTATTTCTGTGAGTTTGAACAGATGAGTGCCGAAACAAATGGGACCTTATGTGAAGTTGTTTTTGTTGATGGCCATGCAGCCGGCTGGCTTGCAATAGCCAGCACTTTTCTCCATCAGCTGTAGGATTTCTTGACAGATTTTGGGGATGGATTTACCTTGCTTTTTAAATTGAACATATTTGAGAGCATTCAAGAATAGGTAGTTCGAGTGTTTCACTATGACAGTTTACTACAGTTTGTGTAAGTATGCCTTGCAATAGAATGATAGAAACACATTTAAAAAGTAGGCTTGTACAAGTATTTGACAGAATTACCCAGTACACAATCTGAAGCTTTCTTCTTGTTAGGGGCTTGGTTAAATTTGACTGTGTGACTTCGGATGAACTAAAGCTAACTGTAGTTCTTTTTGTATTAAGAATGATAAAATATAGTCCCAGATCAGTCTGTTCCCTTCCTGACACCTGTAGCTACATGAGAAGGTGGCCTTTGTAAACTAAAGACTAATTAAGTTTTTGAACTCTATTTAGTCTGAAAATCTGCCCTACAACCTTCTAACCAGTGGTTAGGAATTGTCTTCTCATTTCTGATCTAAATTAATTTTAATGGCTAATCCATACCTAGTTGTTGAACCAGTAATTTTCTTAAGGTTGAATAGCTGTCTGTCTTTCCTTGTGTTTATTCCTGTAGTATTGTCAAAATGTAGTTATTTACCCATCAATTTTAACTGTCTTAATTGTGTTCTTTTCTTTTCTTTTTATCTTCCAATGTCTTTCTTTCCTTGAGATACACCTAGAGGGATACTATGTTGAATTTATCAATCATATTGTCTCTGTTCATGTCTTATTGTATTCCCTGGGAAATTTCTCTGGGAAATACTGGAGTTGTGTTTGTGTCTTTCTCCCAGCAACATCACATGGATGTGTCTGATGTTCTGTAATCAGTTGGTGTCCTTGAGTTCTTAGACATAGCTATCTCTTATGTGTGAGCTTCTAGTCTGTGTGAAGCAGAAATTCCTCAGAGTTACCCATATGCATGACTTTCCCAATTTCATGCTGTTGTACTTCATTCCATTCCGGTTACTTCAGTTCTTTACATGATCCAAATCTTCTTGCATAAAAACAACACTCAGCTGAACTGACAATTTATGTTTGTCAGCAATTTTTTTTAAAGTTTTGCTTTCTGTGCCTACTTCATTAATGAAAAGGGTGAGTATTCTTCAGTCAAGCTGAATCAAGGTCCTCAAATGCCATTTGAACTAGACTACTAATCTCTGTTCTTGAAACTACTTGTCTGCCCTGTAGTGAATTCTTTACTGTTCTTAAAATCCCTCTTTTCTTCATCCAAATGAGTAATTTTCTTTGTGGCACCATATCAGGTTTTTTTAATAATCTTATAAGAAAGTTGTTGTTGCACACTGAGTTAGACTGACAGTCCAGTTTATCTCTGGCATTCTGTTCCATCTCAAAGTCCTGTTCAAAACTGTAGCTGTGATTGAGGTAATATGCTTACAGTTGCCTAAGTTGCTTCTTGCCCCGGTTACACATCAGAGAACCATTTAATATGTTTAGTTTTGTTTAAATGCATTAACTTGGTGTTACATGTACTGCTGCAAATGGTTTGAAGCGTCTTGTCTGTTGAAATGAATTCTAACTCTTGTGAAGGCTAAGAGTGACATTCTATCACGCGTTCCCCCTTTACAAAACCGTCTTTGTTGTTACATTCAGCCCTATCATCCTTTACTGAAATTTGGAACAGTGCAACTCACTTGGTTTGGGGATCATGCTGTTAAAAATATTACATAGCCACATCTAAAGAACAGTTACCACTTAACTCCATGCTTTCAGAGTGGGTTTGGGGCATATGGCAGCTCTTGCACACTTCATGTGTTTGGAATCATACAGAATATAGGGCTGGACTACTGTGGTAGTGCCGTGAGTTCACTGCCGAGTTCGAGTTCAGAAAAAAACCCACAGTTTTAATAATAAAAGCATTTTCTTAAATAAATTGTTATTGGGAAGGATAATAAAATACAGTGCAGAAAAATCAGGTGTTAAAATTGATGAATAAATTACTTCTTAGTGGATTATAGTTGAACGCCTCTTCATGGCTACAGTAGAAAAGAGATTGAGAACTTCAAAATCAACTGATTGCCTTATGGGTTTGAATCCCTTCAACATCATTCTGTTGGCAGAGTAGCATTCTAGGTGTTAATTGGTGCTTTAATATATTTGAAGTAGTTATTAAGTTGTGTCATTCTACACTGTTATATCAGGCAGGTTTTGGAGAAATTCCAGCTCTTGCTCTCTCAGTTTTGTGCCTTAGCCAGGCCTGCTAGTCTTCCTTTTTAACAGGAGTCTGGAAAGGTATTTTTTGTTTTAAAATGGGGAATTAAAATTTGTTCTCTTTGATTTTTATTACATGGTTTTAGATATGATTATATATGTATTTCTATGAAAAGTGAAATATTACTGGAAGGAAGATTGAGATACAAAATACTGGTGGAGAGCATTATTTTTTGAATAAGCTTGTACAGCATTTCTGGAAACTACCTTAGATTGTGTCACTGAACAGAAAGCACCATGAAATTGGAGCGGGTTAAAATGGTCTATTTTTCCCATTTTTTCCTTGGTTTTTTTCGGTAACATGCTCTGTGGTACAGTGGCAAATACATGTTCCTGTGCCAGTGTGCCCTCGGACCTTGGTGAACAGCGGGGTAAGATCACCCATTTTCTGGAAGTTTGAAACACTCCTACTCTGGCGATGTGCAAGAGAGCAAATATATATTCCTTCCTGAAACTTGATGAGAGAGAAATGATTTTTTAAATACTTTAAAGAGACTATTACTGAGATTTGTTTTTGCGTGATAGAATCCTGTAAATAAAGCCTTTATTGTTATTGCTACATAGAGCTGTTCGCAGTTTTCAGCTTCCACATGTTTTATTGAGGATTGGGAGTTCATTGCCATTGAAACACAGAACAAAGCATTAATAGTTACAGACTTGTATTGCTGGCCTGATGGCTTCTAGCTAGAAGGACATTCCTTATCAGCTCTCAGAATTGGTGCTGTGTCTTGTGCACAGGGAACACGAAAGAGTGAATATTTTTGCTGTCACACCTCTTTTCCCTCTGCCTGGCCAGGAAGTTTACGTTGAAGTTCCTGGTGCTCCAGATGTTTGCGGAGCACGCGATTCCGAGTCCGTCCCACCAGAACCTGGCGATAATCCTGGCAGGGGCCACGGCTGCCATGGTGCTCGGGGCGCCCGGCTCCCTCTTTGTGGCTGCATTAGGGAGAAGTCAGAGACGTGTGAAAAGTAGGCCAGGGGTCGGGGCGGTGCGCCGCGCCCGCCAAAATTGGAAGTGACGGACACCTCCCGGCTCAGCCGCTAATTTTTCCCCATGTTAAATGCCTCCAAAGACTCATTAAATTGAAAAGTTCTTGGGTCTCGCCGACAGACAGATTGAGTTATTGATGCTGGAAGCGGCCACCAACAGTAATTGCTGCCCGTCCCCGAGCGAACGCCCGTTCTGGCATTCATGAGCAGCGCCAGGCTGACAGGGGTCAGGGGGGTCAACCCCACCGAAATGAGGCCGAGGAGAGGCAAAATCAGTGCTCTGTTCATCTTTGTGCAGCTTTGCTTTTGTTGCAAGGAACTGTTTAGGTGTTCAAGCTGCTTTTTAGTCCTTTGAGGCCCAATTACGCTCCCCTTGTGCATCACCACTGAAAAGTTCTGTAAGCGGAACGTGACCACAACTATTGCAGTCTGAAAAAGTGGCTTCTTTCTCAGTTTGGCTGTCTTAGCTGTGTGTTCACCCACACTGCACGAGAGTAGAATTACGTTTTATTTGTGGAGCAAATGGCTTGTGCATATGGTAGTGTAATTTTTCAGGAGGAATTAATTTGCACACAGCTTGGGAACCCAGAATGTCACGATTTGGAATTGCAGTTAGTGTTGTTTTTTTTGTTGTTGTTTGTTTTGTTTTAAACATGCAGTACTCTTCTAAGAGACAAAAGTAACAAGATAAATGTATTAGGAAATTAAACTGACTGTTAAATTTAATACAAATTTGGTTTTCGTCTAGCAGAGAGGCTGGGGTTTTTTTACAGTAAAGCTTCTCTACCAGCACTTCTCAGCAAGTGGCCTAACATGGTGTTGCTGTTTCCCCCCACAGTACTGTGGGAAGTCACCACTTGAGTTTATTTTTTATGAAAAATAATTAAAAGAAGTTTTCATTTCTGTAAAGAAAATAGTTTTCAAACAGATTTACATGTTAATCTGTTGAATATCATGTCTAATAGCTATATGCAAGTCTAAAATTATACGGCTGTGACCAGTGAGTTGACATACCTAATATTTTTTATAGGAATGTGAAAACATCCCTGTGGGTTGTTACCAAAAGTGTGTATTTCAGAAGAGCCCTGCTATTCAATTAGGTATTAAACATAGCTGATGTTTTCAGTTACTAATGTTAATAAACACGTGGAGGTTTTTTGTTGGGTTTGTTGGTTATGCTCAGCATGATGACCATCTTGAGGGTTTTTTCTTGTTTCACAAATAAATGAAGTTTTTTAACACTTTGTTTTATTATATCTTTCAGGAGAAAAAGGTGGAAAAGCTACAGAAGCAGCTTTGCAGTCAAGCACCAAATCTTGTATTAGGCTTCACCAGACAGACTGAGCTTAGCATTTGTCAAGCAGAAGGGCCGGGCGCCCTGCACAGGAGGGATTAAAAGTGAACAATGACTCGATTGAGAGTTCATGAGCAATTGCTTGGAGCCTATCTGCTTATCATTCTCCATGTTCAAGGTAAATATGTACTAGTTGAAATAAGTTTATCTTTTTGATTTATAGCAAGAGATGTGTGTTTTCCAGTGGTTGAAGTACAATTTTTTTTCTTTTGGAGTTTCTTTTGCAGGCAGGTGACTTCACTGGCCTGATGTGCCATATGAATGCTTCCCTAAAAATAAGGACATTCTAGTGGTCATTCACTGTAGTATAGATTAGGTCTGTTTTTGCAAATACTTAAATAGAAACAATACCAAAAATGCCTAGCACACCATGGAGCAAGTTGGGTGAACTGCAGACGTGAAGGTTTGACTTTCTGAATTTCAGTTCCCTATATGTGTACGTATTTGATCCCTTTAAAGTTGACCCACTGAAGAACTTTCAGTGTGCACTTCCCCACACTTGATGCTCCCAGCAGCCTAGAGGTAGTATGGCATAACTAACGTAAATTAACCTGTTGTGCCATCTTGATGGACCAAGGTGAGGCTGTGGACTTCACAGATACGCTGGTTTTCAGTTACTGAAGATACTCATTTGTATGTTGGTGGTCTTTCCAGACACCAATTATCAAAAACTTCGGGAAATCCAGTTATCATTAGAACTTTTAACTCCTCTGTCAAATTGGGTTGGATTGAAAAAAAAAAAAAAAACCCAAAGCGCAGCAGTGCCCTGCATGTCCAGCAGGCATGAACATGCCTAGTTGGTCTCTGTGTAAGAGTATTTGTTCTCTCAGCTGTGCACTCCTCATGTGCTTAAGTACACAGAGCTTTCCAGATATTTCCAGGAAAATAGAGCAAACTAATTTGGTACTGCCATCTAAATACTTGCATATAAAAGGTTTTATATTCTCATTCCATACTTAGATCAATTACTGCTTAGTGCTTGATTTTGAGCTATTATGTGAGATCTAACTTTCAAGAATAACAATTCAATGAACACATTAAAATGGGGAGAGAAGGAAGCCGGGTAAGTACCCAAATGCTGATCTTTTTGCTCCATTTCTCATGTGAATCTGCAGTATTAGATTAAAGGATGTAGCAGAGCTGTCTCTTTCAAAACTGTGCTTGATACATCTGTTTGGACAGAAATAGCTTAGTTTTGGGTATAGTCGAAATCTAGTAGATTTACAAATATTTGCAGGTTGCTGTAAGGTGCGTAGATTGGTAACGGGAATAAACTAAAGTAAAGGGAATTTCATGGAGAAATGAGGAAAGAAATTTGCACTGAACGTGGTTAAGTATTAGAACAGGCTGCCTGGGGAGGTTGTGCAATATCCATCCTTACAGACAGTCAGAACTTCACTGCAATGACAGGACAACCTGGTCTAATGTAGAAGTTGGTCCTGCTTTGACAGGGTGGTGGTACCAGGTGACTCCCAGAGGTGTCTTTCACTCTAAAATACTCTGACATGGTGTTCTGCAGTGGAGCTCGTTCTACTTGTGTTCAAGCAGTTTTGCTACTTCTTGCAGAAGAGACCAGCTTCTTCCCTTGTCCCCTTGGAGGGGCTGGGAGTGATATGCTTTGTTCTTTTTGCTGAAGTCATGGTTACCCCTTTGCATTAGTCAGTATTTATCGTTTTACTCATAGGCAGTAGCAGCTGAAGGATTTTTTTTTCACTCTAGATACACATAGAAATAACAATACAAATATACAAGTCTTCTAGCAGCTCAGAATTAAATTACATTAACTCCTTCCATGATCACACTGATTAATAACAGTTCAGTAAATAACTTCCAATAAGTAATATAGATAAATTAAATTTAAAGACTGAAAATTATTTTTCAGCTTCAAAGGAAGAAATGGCCTTATCTTAGAAATTTTCCTGACTTTAAAATCAATACTGAGGGAGTTCTGAAAGCCGTGGAAAAGTTGAGCTTATTGAAATGTTGTTAGTTCTTTGCAAGTTGCCTAAGGGCTTTTCTTCAAACATATGAAATATACTTGGTTTCCAGGGGTGGTGAGGAAAAAACAGTCGAGGCTCTCTGCTTTTCCCCAGATCCGTGGGGGAGGAAAGAATTAAGATCATATTCATAAAGCATTTGAAATTTTTATGGGAAAGAGACAATCTAAAGTGAAAAGTTTAAACAGTTGAAAAAGTAGTTTCAACAAGGAAAATATATGCAGGATGTTAGAAAAGTGCATCATAAAGCAATCAACAGAGGTAAAAAGAGCCATTATGAAGTTTTGAATTTGTGTAATTTGCGAAAGAGGAAGAAAAAGCAGAGAAAGTAGAAACCAGCGTGTGTACTTTCAGTGTCTAGCATCCAGCTTAATGGTTTGCTCTCTTGGGGTTTTTTTGGAGGCTTCTTCAGAATGTTAGGAATTTGAGCGCTTACCAAGACCTGAGAGAATGATAAAAGCAAGTGTGTCTGTATACCTGCATGTATATATACATACCAGATTCCTTAACAGGTAACTCGAAAAAGCAAGTGGCTGCATGTGTTGATGAATGTGAAAATATTCTTACAATAACAAGAGAAACCAGAGGCAATTCCATGGCATTATTGGTGAATAGCTGCAGTTTCTCAGGTTGGTACTGTACAGTGGGGGACCCAGTGGTTACCCTTTGGGTAGCATCTTCTTCATAGCTTTGGGACTTCTTCACTTACACTGAGAAATAGTCTAAAATAAGCCTGGGGTGCAGATGACCAGGTTTAATAGCAACCTCTTCCATTAAAACATTTCTGTGTTTCCTTTCTTGCTGTGGTTGCAATAGCTTTAAACCTGTGACTTGCTCTGCGTCTTCATCCACCTCTTTTTTCTGAACTAAGGCAAGAGGTTTTTGGCTTCAGCTGCCATTGTGACTGCACTAAACAGGCTTTGTCTTCCCACTAGGGCAGGCTTTTCGTTCAGAGAACCGGTTTTACTTCTGAGTAGAGTTCTTTCTTTGTTTTATAGCGCATTGGTGAGCATGTCTGATCAATATATGTAACAGTAGGAAAGTGCTTAACATCTACTTGAACACGTTCTCATCAATTTGGTACTTCATTGCTGGCAGTTTACTGCCCATGTGCTTCATCACACCTTTATGTATTCTTCAGAGACACCACAGAAGACCAGTATTTTAATCCTCGTAAATTAGTTGACTAAAAATGTATTAATAGCGCTTGATATGTATGAAGCTTTATTAAAAGTCACATTTAAAAATAGTGTTGATATTAAATATTAAAATGGACTTAAAGTTGCCACGGTTTGTTAGTGAACTAAAAAAAAACCTGTTGATTTTATTTTATGCTTCTAATTACTTATATTAAAATATTTGATATAGATAAGGTATATATTAAGATCTATTTTAAAACCCTTATGCATTTTCTCGATTTCAGGTGAAATAGTTACTGAATTTGAATGTATAAACTACTCTGAAACAAAATTCTAAAAGCTTTAGAAGGAGCTTCCAGTTGTCAGTAGCTGATTCATTACTGGAAAAAACTAGGGGTTTTTTACTGGTGATTTTCCCTATTAATGGCTGCATCTGTCTTTAAAAAATGGGCAGCAACCGTGTTCTTATGAATTTGTCTGATTAAAGTTCTTCCAAGGGATTATTAAAAGTTGATCTATTTCTTCATTAGAATCTTGCATTTAGTTTTAAGTAACTTTATTCTTTAAAAGTCCATTTAATTTAAATTAGAATGCAGTGTACTTTTTAAAAGTAAAATACACAAGATTTTCATGTCTCTGGCTTTTATATTGAGTGCATAAGAACAGAGTAGTCTTCAGAAGTGACTTTTGGGACGGGAAGTGGGAGCAGAGGCTGAGCATTGCGGGTTGGGAAGTAAAGGAGGCAGGGGCTGCCTGTCTGTGCTGAACGCTGGTGTAGCTCCTGGGAGAGCTGGAAGGGAAGGAGAGGGATTTTAAACCAGTAGTCTGGGAACATGCTGGGATTTTTAGGAACCAGTTCTGCTAGATGGAGCTACCTTTAACATGCCTGGTCTTTGGAGATCACAGCCTTGATCTATAAAAAAGCACTGTAGGGAGAATTACGGTTAGAATGCCAAACACAGTTAGTAGAAGCATTTAAGACACTTCCTTTGCACTCATACAATTTTACTGATTTTTTAAAAAAATTCTGTCTTTTAAGAGCAAGTGCTAGTATTGTATTCAAGCTGGGTCAGTTGTGCTGAGGTTTAATTTGCGTAACAGAACATGTTAAATCATTATGGAAGTTTGGTAGAAAGGTGAAATGTGCTTACTGGAGCGGGGGATTTTGCATGCTAAAGCAAGAAAAAGTAATTTACCACATAAAAATGTCAAGGTATGTCTTTTTCAGAAGGAAGGCATATCTAACATAAAGAGCACTGGTACAACTTTCATCTTGGATGAAAAGAGCTGGTTTGGGTGAGCTCGAGTGTCAGCACCAGCAGGGAGGCAGGTGAAGGGGCTCTTCTGACAAAGATTCTTCTTGCTTAAATATTGAGTTTCTTGGCATTTACAACCATGAATCAGAGTAGCTACAAAGAAATGCCTCTAGCACTGTATTTCTGCTAGGACAAATCCCTTGTAAGGATAGTGCAGTCTGGAATAGAAATGTTTTTATGGGCAATTTCTATATTATGAATTCAGAAAGCTATCAAACAGCTTTACTGCTATGGGCCATATTGGACCTTTATTTGTGGAGAAAGAGAGGATACAATTAATTAAAAATTGGAGGCATAATTTGGCTATTGTATTTGTCTTCTTTCATTTACTGCTGTCTCTGCATTTCACAGAGCTGGTTTTTTATGAGTTCCACAAATCTTTTCTTAGATCAGAGGACTTAATGAAATTATAACTGTATCCTGGCATTGAGTTGCAACCAGGTTAACTCGGGTTTTAGTGATTAGTAACACTGCAGTGTCACGCACAGTACATGTTTAAGATTTATCCATGTTAATATTCGTACTTGAGGCATGCTTTCAAGTAGACTTAGATTTCTAACCTAGTGGGATTTTTAATATCCTGTGCTTCTTTGAAATACATTTTATAGTCTTCAATTATTTTCTGGGATTGGAAGAAGTAGTGCTTTGAATAATTTGTATTTTTGATCAAAGGCTGGATATGATATATTGACAGGCATTGTTCTATTTTAGCAATTTGCTTTATTATTAACTTTTTAAAATTGTATTTATTTTATTAAAATAAAGTTTAATTTCAAACAGAAAGCCATTTAAGTGTTGTCCTACCTGTAGCAGTTGTTCACACTTCTAGAAATCTACAGTGAATGCAGTGTATGATGGGGCAGATCAGGTGACAAAATCAGAACCTGAAGTCCCATCAGCTTTCTTCTCATCAGTGTCTTATCCTGCAGTTAAATTAGGAGAATGTTCCACCATTACTCTGGTATTTCATTGAATGTTGTAGCTTCGTAATGCAGTAAATACACATTACAGATCAGTTTATATGTTTAGAACTGTGATACTGTCATTCTCAAGGCTGGATAAGCAGGCCAGAAGTGATCTGGGATCTTGAACAGTGTGTGATAGTTCATCTGTGGCTCATATATATTACTGTGGCTCTCCAGCTCTGTGCAGTTTACAGGTGGAGGTTCGGAAGTAGAGGAAAGGAAGCTTTGCTGTGCCTGAAGTCTCTGGGTGCTGCATTTCAGTGCACAACACGTGGCACTTAGACCTTCGAAGCTTATGTGAGATTTGTGTATGTATGTTTCTTAGCTGTACTGCGGAGTGACAACTGCATGTGTCGTGGAGAAGAAGAGATTAATTACATCATCAAGTAGTATAGTGTCACAAGATCCCTAAAACATGATCCTCCCTTTCACTGTCCTGCTCCCAGGAGGAAGATGCAGCGGTGTGAATGACTGAGAGCTGGAGCTCTGAGGGTGAGGAGACAAAGCTTGGAGGAAGGTGTTCTTTAGGCCTGTGCTTAGCTCCTTCTTGTTCATTTACTCAGTAGCTATTAACCAGGAAAACAGCAGTGAAGCATCCCGGGAGTTCAGGACCTTCATCTGCCCTCTTAACATCTGAGGTGGATGGAAGCTGAGTCTTTCCACGTTTGACTCCCATCCCCGTACCTCCCTCCTTTAAGGTGGACACAATCTGTCTGGGAGTGCTGAGGGTGAATTGCAGTACTACAGTAAAGGATACAGTTAGGTATAATACCTCGGTGGAGGCAATTAAAAACTGTTTCCTGAAGTAATCCCAAGCATCCTCAAAATTTTCCTATTCTCTTCCCTGGATACTCAAACTCCTGTTTAAGAAGACTTCTCTTTACAGTCTTAGAAAGTAAAAATGCAAGAGTGAAGTGGATTTTTTCCCCCCTGTTCTTTCTGCAGTTCAGGTATTACCTGTAAGATGAAAGCAGCCTACTATGGAGTTTCACATTACAAAAATAATGAAATTGTAGTCTGTTCTTGCTTTGAATAAAAATCTTTGCCTGTAGGAACTGTACAAAAGACAAAGATGCTGTTTCTTTGAGAATACAGTTATCTATTTTGGATTTTATTTGGTATGTGCTCTTCATAAATCTTGTAATGCAGTCCATCATAGTAACTGAAGAGGAAACGTGTATTTCATGTCACTTTTAGTATAAAAGGTTGGTGTACCTGTAGTCATGCTTCAGTGTTGGTTTAGAGAGAATTATACTGCTTTAAAAGATGCCAGACCTGCATAAAAATGTTGTTCCTTCTGTTCTGAGCTAGGAGAATCCATGCTTTAAGAGTTTCTTGGATTTCTCCTGTAATAAATTGAAAAAAATACTGCATTCAGTGATGAGGGTAGGAAAATGGATGAGTGACTGTAAGACACTGATCATAAAGTACCATAAAGCCTTCTAACATAATATGAAGATAAGGGGGGGGCGGTTTATAACATCAATTGGGAAAGATACTGTAGTCATTCAACAAAATTAGACAATACTTGTACATATGCAGTGGCTTTTCCTTTAAATATTAAGTAGAATTACCTGTTCTCTGAGCAGGTAAGGATCTCTTAAATGCGAATACAGAATGTGTGTAATGTCTGTAGCACAGTATTAAAATTACCTTTCAATTTATGCTGGGAAGAAATACGTAGAAAGAGAGGGGAGTGCATGGAGGAGCTATTTCACTTGCACAGAATTCCTCTTGGTTAAATCAGAAACATCTATAACCTACTGTTGTTCTAGCATCAGACCTTGTTTCTTGTTAACAGTCTGTACATATCAGGACTATTTAACTTGGGCATTACTGAAATACCGTTTGTAGACCACGTTAAATAAAACACTGCTCTGTGATTTCAGTGTTCAGGTCAGTGGTGTATTTCTCAGGATATTCTCTTGGTTGTATCCAAAAGAAGCACAGTTGCATTGTTTTGCACTGTACAGTGCACTAGGTGTGCTGTATTAACCAGATAAGGAAATCTGCAAGTCTACTATTTTCAGGACAGTAGGATCAAATTTCACAAATATTTAATTGGGCACTTGTCTGAATGACATAGTGGATGTTAAAGTAGAGTGATACAGATGGCTGTATCTGCACAAGGTTTTAATCAAGTTTTTCTGCACATGTTTCAAGCAAGGTACAACAGGACACTAATGTTCTCATCACTTTACAGTTCGTGTTTGCTAGGTTTGACAGGAAGCCACAAGAATCTGTTGGAAGGGACCGTGAGCTTCCTGGCCAGGTTTCTTTTCCTTAGAAAAATTGAAATTTTTATTGTGGCCTCCATTTTTTTGCTAATAACTGAATTTGTACAAGCTTCTGCTAGTCCTGACTGGCTGTTGGCTTATCTTGCACACTGAGCCTCACACAGAGCCTTGCTGTAATCTGTATCAGTGCAGGGGATAATTTGTTCACAGCTTTTCTGTCTGTATTTGGTCCACACCTTGAGGATTTAGAGCCAAGGTGGTGGACAGAAAGAAATTGCCTGTTGGTAAATTGTGTATGATAAAGCTGAAGGAGATGGGTAAAGATGTTCTCATCTCATACAGTATTCACATAGCATATTCCAATGAGGCAGATAATGTTCCTAAGTTTTTTTATGGATGTTCTTCAGTAAGAGGAAAACAGATGGATGTTTCCTTCTGAATGCCTACATTCACAAAAGCACTTTCATAATATGAACAAGAACAGATGATGTTAAGCTGTGCTACTGTTGAGAAACTGAAGGCTACTTGGAACATGATGTAGCCCTGTTTCTATTCTGTCAAAGCTTGTTTGGATGGATGTCCATGTCATTCACTGAAATTTAATTTGCAAACAAGATTTACTTTAGCTGTGTTTTGAAGTACTAATGCATACAGAGATCAAAAAAACCAAGAGATTTTGGAGTTACTACTGCTTTTCCATGAGACTGTGAATCTATAAAAAATTACTTCAGAAAATTAGAAAATTGCATATTAAGTATGTTCAGTCATGCATAAAATTATTCTTGTTGTGGTTATCAAGCCATCAACATTTTGATTTTCTAAACACATGAATGAGAGAAGCTTTCTTCAGAAAACTCTAACCAGGTACACCACTACTTTTCTTCCCTGCCTCAAAAAGAGAAAATATCTTTCTGTTTATATGGATTATGGTTGAAAGATCTGCTGTTAAGGTACAAAATATTTCAGCGAGGTATTTCAAGAATAAAATTATTAACTCAGATTTCTACTGTAATCTTAGGAGAGGAGATTGTCTTGTATAGTTTGCCTGTAAAACTCTTGAACAGTTATCAAAGAGATGCAAACATTTTTTTTTTATTTTTTTCATGTCCAGGTCAAAAGCTAGACAGCATGCTTCATGGTACAGGAATGAAGACAAATTCTGACCAAAAGAAACAAGCAAACGGAGTAACACTTGCTCCAGAGGACACCTTACCTTTTCTTAAGTGTTACTGCTCAGGACATTGTCCAGACGATGCTATTAACAACACATGCATGTAAGTATTGCATTCAGGGTAGAGACGCTCTTTAAAGAGGGATCATTTTGGGTTTTGAGAAAGCAAACTACCTCTAGAGGCTGACCAAGGTTCTCTCAGGTGATCTGACCATAATTGATTGTGTTCTGTGAGTGCTAAAATTCAGAGTCATCTCTGTGTAAACAATACTGTTGTCACCACACCTCAGAACCATTTGCAACTGGTCATTTTAAGCCCAGCAACTGCTTTGAAGGACAGAGGTTTTAAGTAACCCTGCGGTATTTTTTAACTGGGTGAGTATTAAATGACCCAAATCTAAGCCTTCTGACACGACCACCTGTTTGCTTATTTCTTCACCTAGTAGTCAAAAAGGTAATGAAAACAACATAGGCATTTACTGAGAATTCCTCCTATTACATGTACAGTAGTTACAGACTATGAAGGAAAGGCAGGGGAAAATAAAAAGCCTGTGGACATGTAGAGACAGGAGGAGAGTTTTATCTCTGATAGGCATAAGAATACTAACAGACTCATGCACACAAGTTATGTGCTTGCTTGAGGTAGTTTTTTCGTGTCCTGAAATGTCCTTGTTTTTCCTTTTTTCCTCTTCATTTGCAATTCCATGTTCAAGGCCCTTTGTTTCCTTCCTTTAGAACTGATAGACACAGGTGAAAGCATGCTACTTGCTCGTGTACTTTGAGTCTTCACTTTAACATAGTATTCAGTCTCTCTAAGGTGTCACTTGGCAGGTGAGGCAGTTTTTTTGGAACCCAAGGAGGTAGAATAAACACTGCTGTCTTTTAAAATGTAAACACAGGCAGTAACTTACGGTTTCGAACTGAGGAAATGTTCCTGTATTTTGTCTTTCAAGCCTCTTGGTATTTATTTATTGGTTTTTATTGCCCTCTAGTGTGTGCAGTCAGTATAGGCCTTACTAATTTTTGTCTGACCTAGCGACTGATAGGCCATTATGCTGATTATAAAGCTATTAGTTAAAAACACACAGTGTCTACAAGCAGGGCATCTTATGGCATTATGCTTTCCACATCTGCATTTCTTTGAATTAATGTAAATAGATTTTTGGTAAACAAAATTTTTTCTGAATTTGTTTTCCTTAGTATCTGTGTTGAGGGATTGAATGCGTATTAGTGAGAAAGCATCTCTGTAGTGTTCTATTTAAGAATACTGTGGGGGTCTTTTATTCTCAAACTGGATGGTAACCGCTGTGTTACAGAATTTTTCTAGAAATTTTCATTCTAGAATTCTTAATGGGTTCACGGTCATGCTGAATATTAAATGACAAACATGCTGGTAAAGCACATGTGATATGTTTATTGCAGAACTAATGGGCATTGCTTTGCTATCATTGAGGAAGATGAACATGGAGAACCCACGCTTGCTTCTGGCTGCATGAAGTACGAAGGTTCAGACTTCCAGTGCAAGGTGAAAAAAAGAGATTTATACCAGTGCCTTACTTGGTTTCATCTTTATACCCCTCCCTCTTTTATATGGCATTCTGAAGATATTTCTAGAGCAAATACTGCTGCTATGATAAGAGAAAAACTTCTAAAGAGATTGGGTTTTTTAACTTAAGAGCAGTATTTATTTAACATATGATTTAACTGGTTTTGACTAAGCTCAAGACCTTTCCCATGTATGAAATAGCAACTTAAATAGAAATCATCCATTTCTGTGCGACAAGTAAAAAATGTTCCATGAAATACAAAAAAATGCAAGACCAAATGTAGGCACTCAGAGATTAGATGATGTCTGTCTGCCACTGCAGAGTGATCTCAGACATTAAATGGTGTGGTTGAAGTGCCTTTTAAATAAAATAGCTTATGCTTCCGTCTGTGCTATGTTGTAGCTGTAGCATCCCCTGTCCCCATTTTAGCTTCAAAATCCAAATATTTATTCAAAACTCCTTCAACAGGACTCGCCTAAAGCACAGTTACGTCGAACGATTGAGTGCTGTCGTACTGATTTCTGCAATCAGGATTTGCAACCAACGTTACCACCTCTTGATAGTACAGGTAAACACCTGCTGTATGTTCACTCTGCTACTAAGAAATGCTGGGTAGGTTCTGTTTTTCCTGATCAAAAGTAGAAATAAGGAGAAAATGTAATTACAGTATTTCACAGATCTGGTTTTTTCCTTACTAAGTAATTTTTATATGAAGCTCTGTACTACACTTCATTTTCTATTTTCAGTTTTTGGTTTTTTGCTGCTTTCAAGTTAATCTTTTTCTCCATCAAACACTCACGGTATTTTTATTCTTGTTTTTAGTGTGCTCATATCTTGATCTGCATGTGATCTTTTGATCTGTTTTCATTCTGTTTCCACAGTCTGATCTCTTATTTTAAAATGTTTTTCTTAATCTCTGCTCTGCTTTTACCATTATGAATGCCATCATAAAAAAAATACTCTGACGTTGTTAACATCTCTTCATTGCAAATTCATTTTCTTCTTTCTCTTGTTCCAGTGGAAATAGTCTGTTTTCATGTGCTCACTCATTCATTGCTAGCCAAGTCGTACTGGTTTAAGTGTTGTTTTATACCTTCTTGGAATCTTACTGCTCTAAATCCTTAATTTCTATTTCTAACTAGCAAGAGTCAACCAAAACCAACAACTCCAAAATCTCAAGCTAAAGCTTTCTTTAAATCTTTCTTTTTTTGTTTTTTTTTTTTAGTTGTCATCTAAATAAAATTATCCTTGCTTTTCTGGTACAAATACTTACTTCAATACACAGTATATTAAAATATACCTAAATAAACTGCTTACGGCATATGTTTAATTAATATCCTTGGGAAACTCTCTTTTTTTTCTTTCTGTTTTTTTCTTTCTTTTTTTTTTGTCAAATAGATGGACTTTTTGATGGCAGCATTCGTTGGATGGCAGTGTTGATTTCTATGGCAGTCTGCATAATTGTCATGGTCATCTTATTTAGCTGCTTTTGCTACAAGTAAGAGAGCACTTTCTTTATTGGCAACATTTTTAATTCTGCAAATCAGTGTAAAGAGAACAGTTACTTTGCAAATGCTCAGTTAATCATATGTAGATTGAAAACAGTTGTAATTTAATTTCACATTTCTTGGGGTAGCAGTTTCCATCACTAGATAAAATGAAATGTTCGTGGCAGAGAATTTAAGTGAATTTGATCCTTTCCTCTGGCTGCAAAATATTTACGGTTTTGTAAGCTACACATAACTTTGATGCTATAACAGCTGGTAAACAGGAATATCTTCATGCTTTTTGTGCCTTTGGGTGTTCAGTCACTTTCAGTAGCGAAACTTCATCTGCCTCTGAGATTTTCCTTTTTCTGGAGTGTTTCAAAACTAAGTAATTGTCCATGTGAGCTATGGCAGTTCGTTCAGGTGCTTCTGGCAGCCCCAGCCCTGTGCTGCAGTGGTCACTGTTCCAGCAGTTTCCAAGGAAAGGTGCTTGTGTCAGCCTCAGCTGCCCTGGTTCGAGGTTCTGTCTGTTCATTTAAACCAGAATCAGCAATTACACCAGCTGAGAGCTGAGTATTAAAAATGCTGGGTTTCCACATAACTGATAATAAACTGACACACCTGTACATGCATTACGACACCTTCTTAACATTAAAAAGCTATGGAACTTAATTTCAGGAAAAGAAAAAAGAGACAGTAAAATCTGATTCTCTGTTTTTTCTTTTGAGAAAACGTCTATATTTAAATAGCTCTTCTCCTAGATCATTTTGTAACATATTTTAAGTGTTTTGGAGTTCAGCTTAACTTCTGTTACTTTTGCAGACATTACTGTAAGTCGATGGCAAAGAGGCACTGTTATAATCGTGACCTGGAACAAGATGAAGCATTTATTCCAGCTGGGGAGTCGTTAAAAGACCTTATTGACCAGTCACAGAGTTCTGGAAGTGGATCAGGACTACCACTGTTGGTAAATCATAAACTAAGATTTTTCTTCACTGAGTTTCTCTCAATCACATACAAAGTTTGGTTTGTATTCAGTGCCTAGAACAAAGCAGTTTGTTCATACAAATGCTGATTATTTTATTTGCCATTATGATGAAAGTTGAAATACTGACTGAACATGTTTAACGCCCATCTTCACATAATTAATTAAAGTGAAGTGCAAAATTAGATACGTTACAAAATCTGTTGACATCAGCAAAATTCAAAGAAAACTTAGACCCTACAGCCATTAAGATAACAATGCAAGAAATGGCTAGTACAAGTATCAAATTGAGTGAACTTTGACCATTAAAATAGATTTGGTCTTTATTGACTGATAGAAGCGTTCAGGGAGACTTTAGAACACCCTTCAAGTACCTAAGGGGGCCTACAAGAAAGCCAGAGAGGGGCTTCTTACAAGGGCATGTGGAGGTTGGACAAGGGGAAATGGCTTTAAACTGAGGGTAGGTTTAGATGGGATATTAGGAAGAAATGCTTTACTGACGATGTTGAGGCACTGGATCAGGTTGCCCACAGAGCTGTGGATGCCTCATCTGTGGCAGTGTTCAAGACCAGTCTGGGTGGGGCTTTGAGCAACTTGTTCTGGTGGAAAGTGTTCCTACCCATGGCAGGGGGGTGGGAAGTAGATGATCTTAAAGGTTCTTTCCAACCCAAACCATTTTGTGATAGTTCATAATATTTTCATTCACCATCCTATATAATACTTGTATAAAAATTAGCCAGTGAGACAGATGACTATTTATGAATCAGAAATAAAATGCAAGAGAACATACCCTTCAATTAGAAGTTGAGTTGACTTAAATCTTCTGGGGTTTTTTTATACCTTGGAGGCAGCAGTAATGAGTCCAAAATTGAAATAGTGAAAAATTTCATGGAACAGATTTTACAGTGGGATCAAAATAATAGCAATCCAATAGGTAGCCTAGTGAGGTACTTTTGGTTAGCTGCTGTTTCCCTCCTCCACCTTACACCCTCTTTCTTTTTCTTTGATTTTTTAAAAATTTTTTTTTGTCTTCCTCAGGTTCAGCGCACTATTGCCAAACAAATTCAGATGGTGAGGCAAGTTGGAAAAGGACGATATGGTGAAGTGTGGATGGGCAAATGGAGGGGTGAAAAAGTGGCAGTCAAAGTGTTCTTCACCACAGAAGAAGCCAGCTGGTTCCGAGAAACAGAGATTTACCAGACTGTCCTCATGCGACATGAAAACATCCTCGGTAGGGCAGGAGAACGTTGCTTGGCTACCCGAGAGTGGTGTGAGGGTGGAGGAGGAGGAGCTCGTAGTGGGTGGCTTGAGGGGTCTAAGGCAGCTTCTGTGGAATAACCACAGATGTGTGTCCCTTAATGTGTGCTAATAAAATGCTATTGAAAGGGTAGAATCTTGCTGCTCTTGGTTGGGAACACGTCTGCAATCTGTTTGCTGGAAGGCTGGACTGGTAACCTCGTGCACAAATAGGATCAGAGCTCCTACATGATTAGTTTTCATAAGGAGAGCACATACCTTCTGATACAGTACAAGACAGTATATCTTTAGGAATTATTACTAAATCTACTACATAAAAAAAATCTGTGCAAATAAATAGTAACTTGGTTTATACATTTCATAGGTTTCATAGCAGCAGATATTAAAGGCACTGGCTCCTGGACACAGCTTTACTTGATCACAGATTATCATGAAAACGGATCATTGTATGATTTTCTGAAATGCACTACGCTGGACAACAGGGCTCTGCTCAAACTGGCCTATTCTGCTGCGTGTGGCCTGTGCCACCTGCACACAGAAATCTATGGGACACAAGGCAAGCCTGCGATTGCACACAGGGACCTGAAGAGTAAAAACATCTTGATAAAGAAAAATGGAACCTGCTGCATTGCAGACTTGGGTCTTGCAGTCAAGTTTAACAGGTGACAAATCCTCTGTAATGGGAAAACATTCATGTAATTTTAAAATTCTATTTATTTATTTGGCATCAGATACCGAGTTTAAAAGGAAAATGGAATCAATTTGGTTCCCTGCTTTTTTTTTTTTTTTTTTTTTTTTTTTTCAGTTTTGAGAGTAAAATGTTGTTCTCGAATGCTGCTAGACATCATGATGAAAATAGGTTGTTAAGAAACAATGAAAATACTCTTATGGAAAATAAAAATTTTGTAGAGGAAATGGTGACTAATTTTTTATTCAAAACTAGCCTTTCGTAGTAATTGCAATCATGTAAATTCTTTCATAGAAAATTTGAACAGCATATAGGCAGTCAAAACGTACTTGAAGATGTGATACTGTAATATTATTATTAAATGTTTTTTCTTTTATTAGTTTAAGTTCTGTGGAGACAGAGAATTGTCTTTTTAGTGATTGTGCCATACAGGATTTCATACCTTGTAACAGTCTGCAATTCAGCAACTTCCTAATGTTTTCACACAGTGACACAAATGAAGTTGACGTTCCCTTGAACACTAGAGTGGGAACAAAACGTTACATGGCTCCAGAGGTCCTGGATGAAAGCCTGAATAAAAACCATTTCCAGCCATACATCATGGCTGACATCTACAGTTTTGGGCTGATCATTTGGGAAATGGCTCGCCGCTGTGTCACGGGAGGTAAACTTTTAAATATTCTGTATAAAATCTACCAGGCCCTTCCCTCACTTTAGCAGTGCTTCACCAGGAAATAATATAATTAACTGGCTGTATCATCAGGCTTGTATTCGTTAAAAGGAGTAGTAATAGTCTGACACATACTTTCATGACTCATCCTGGCTTTTCTTTTACTCTTCTTCTGTATCCTTATGGATCGTAACCTGTATTCTTCTTCCATCTTAAATTTCTCTGTGCTTCTTTGTAGCATGTAGTGGATTGGAAAAAGCCAAATTCAGCATTCGGTATCAAAATCAAAGGTGTTACAAGGAATTATCGTAGCTACTAAAGTTAATAATCATAATATTGGAGCTTTTATGGTAAATGCTTGTTGTAGTGAAATTTTCAGATTTTTACCACAGTAAAAGTGTGGTGAGTTTAACTTGGCACAAAGTTAATTTTTGTTCCTGGCTAAGGAAATCTGAGTAGATATATAGATTTATTTCTTTTAATTGTTCCTAATCTTTCACAATTATCTCCAGGTATTGTTGAAGAGTACCAGTTGCCATATTATGACATGGTGCCAAATGATCCATCCTATGAGGACATGAGAGAAGTGGTGTGTGTCAAACGCCTGCGCCCAGTGGTGTCGAACAGATGGAACAGTGATGAGGTGAGTGTGCTGAGAGGAAAAGCCACTTCAGTTCATTCATTAATATAGGAGAGCATTTTAGTTTAATAAATACTAAAATGTTGTGAAGTAGGGACTGCATTCACATGTTCTGGTACTTTGAAAACCTCACAGCAATAGTAGGAGAAAGACATGCTTAAGATCAATTCAAAATACTGTAATTTTTTTGTGTCTTTTCAGTGATCCGAGGGGAGGATGCCCTTAAGCAGCATCCAGGTGTATGAATACTGCTCTACTTGAGATCATCTATTTTAGATAGTGTAATATATTCGAAGTTCTAATTGGAGCTAAAACTTAAATGAATTTTTAATTGATTTTATCAGTCTTCATGTATGTAGCTTATTGGTTTGTGGCATAAGATACTTCATGAAAGATGAAGCAGTTCCTTTGTGGATTTCCTCTTTCCTTTTTTCCTTTTTTACTGTTACATCCCAGTACAATCTGTGATGTAACTAAAATATTTTGATTTAGATGTGTTTTCAAAGGGCCATAGCTTGAACACATTAAATAAAACATAACTATTTCACATAGCAAGTTAAATGTGCCATATCCATTCTTCCCCAAGTCCTTGACTTCCTCTATGAATTCCCAGTTTTCTCCTTTCTTTTTTTCTTGACTGCTGAAAGAACTGTTGCCACACCTTCATTTTCCCTGAAAGAATTCTCTGTGGTTTTCCTGTCATGTATGTGGAGATTTTTCTGTTTATTGCTGCCATATTTTTACCACTGTTTGTGAGTTGTACTGAGAATTTCTGGTAATGCATCACTGGGAAACTAAATCTACACTTCCATTAGTTCCGGCTACTGTAATACAAGGCAGTGAGGGAGAGGGAGGAGAAGCATTGGCATGTGGATGTTGAGTTTGGGGTTGTTTGGGGTTTTTTCCTTCAGTAGATCTCTTTAGTATAATAGTTTTCTATTAACAATTTTGCAGGAAATTTGGAAATTGCACCTTTTTGGACTTGAAAGTTCTATAATTTGAGCTTGACAGTGGACCAAAATTATACGCTTTGGATGTAGCAGTTGTTACAGTAATGTTCCTTTGCTTTTCCTTTTGCAGTGTTTAAGAGCAATACTGAAGTTGATGTCGGAGTGCTGGGCTCATAATCCTGCCTCAAGGCTCACTGCCTTGAGGATCAAGAAGACACTTGCCAAGATGGTGGAATCACAAGACGTAAAGATTTGACATAGGAAATTGACTTTGGAGAGCAAAGCTGGACTCCCTAGATCTTTTCACTCAAACGTGGGTGAGGAAGATAGAAAAGAGGAAATAACTGAGATTCAGTATATTTTCTCAGCACACTTCTACAGGCTGCTAATGAAATCTTTCAGTACTTCATAGACTGTGATACTGAGAGCCTCTATACACTACGTGCTACATACATGGACAGCCTTGAGAAAATACACGTTTTGTTTTGGTTTGAGCTGCATTGAGACTTCAATCATACTTAGTGAGTCTCCAGTAAAACTCTGGGTACTGAATTGAATGTTCAGATTACAGTGCTTTCTGTGAAAGCCTAACAAGCTATATGGATTCAACAGAGATGGAGAATATAAGCTTTTTTTTTTTTCCTTCTACCTGATAAAACCTAGTCAATCCATACCAAGTTTGGTGAAACAGCCTGTAGGTTATGAATCTGTTTGTGATACTACTCAGTTTAACAGTTCTTTATGCCTTTATGTGTGTGCCAGGATTATTTTGCTGTCATTTGGAATATATGAGAAACCATTTAAATGAACAAAGTTTTATGGTCAGGGCTCTGTGCATTTTGTGCCTCCACAATCAGAGATTTGCTATGGAATCTTCTGCCATTAAGTTATCTTCAGAAATCTCAGTTTTAATTTTTTTTTCTGTTTTTGATTTGGTCACCAGGAGAACTGCAAAAATGTGAACCATTAATCAATTAAGGCATGCCTACCTAAATCTATTAGGAGCTTGAAACAATCTCTTCTAGAGATGTAGGCTGCCTTGGTCATCTCACTTTCAGTCTAGAGATAGCTCCATAATTGGATCTCTGAAATTTGTCGTATTTTTTCACAGTGCCACATGCAACCAGCATTTTTGCCATAGAGTACTCCACATCTTAGCAGAAAGACCAGTGACAATGTGTTTTGCCTTTATTGGGACTCACTGATAGGTGTCTGTTGTCCTCTGAACTTCTTCCCATGAAGGAGGGGGTTTGTAGCACTGTGCTCTTTCATCATTTGACAAAACCAGGCAGAGGATGAGTTTTGAAAGGCTTGAGAACAAGTCTGGTTTACAGACACAAAAGAGGGAAGGCAGGAAGCTCTGGGTGCTCTGAAGATTAGAGAATGCAGTAAAGGTCAAGACCAGGAGAACTGAGTATGTGAACTGTTGACGATCAGATCCACAGCGTGCAGAAGATTTGGAGCTGGGTTGCTCTGGTGTAGACACAGGAGGCCACATCTGTGGGCCACTTAGTGGAATTGAAGATTTGAGACAAGGTAAATCAGTGGGTGTTTTAAGTTCTAGTTAAGCTTGGGAGGAATGGCATTGAAATTAATTCATGAAGATACAGTAAGGTAGTGCAATTGCAAAACTTGGTTTTATTGTGCCAGCTGTTTGACCTGCACAAGAAACTGAAGTTCCCCCATTTTCACCACTGACCCAAACAAGTTGGTTAGAAGCCAGAACCCTCCATGAGGTTACTGTAAGGCAGAATTACTGATTTATAACTCCTTTGGCACTTCTACGTGGAAGTTAGGAAATAGTACCATAACTCAAGCTGAAGCTACAAAGCATGAATCGTCTGAAGATTGAACACACAGTATTGGAACCATTGAATCTATTTGATAATTTAAGTGCCTATAACTTTGTACTGTAAATCTTGTTCTAGATAACTTTAAAAAGGGAAGTTATTTATACGGTGTGTTTTGTGCTTTATTAAAAAAAAAAAAACCAACAAAACAAGGAATACCTAGTCTGAGGTACATGTGTATGATTAGATATAT